>OZ010596.1:37533278-37558278 GCA_963932145.1 Acanthosepion lycidas | reverse complement strand
CTTGAAGTAATACTCATACAACAAAAACATTTATGAATAAATATAATTATAATTTTAGAATCTACATCCTCAAATATAAATAATTAATATACACTGCTACATTACAACACTCTTTGACCACATCACTACAGTATTTGTCTCTACTTGATGACTTAGTCAAAAGTCTGTTGTCTTAAAGAACATTTGCTGCCTAAATGCACACACTATTATATATATATATTTATATTTATATATATATATATATATATATATATATATATATATATATATATATATATATATATGTCAATGAAGAAATGATTCATACACCCATCAATTTTGAATGCCCATATGATGCCAGTTTTTTTATATGTTAATAAGCATAAAAAAAGGGAATATAAGACTCAATTTTCAGAACAGTAGGTTAAATACAACAAATTTGGCAGGCAAAATAGGAAAAGATAATTATTCATACTGTATAAAAAAAACAGAAAAAGTTGAACAATTTCATGATATTAATAGTCAATAGCATGGTCTCTTATCTTTATAACTTGCTACAATCATTTTCTAAATTTTTTGATGAGATTTGAACAAGTCTTTTCTAGGATTTTCTTCCATTCTTCAATGATTACATGTTCTAATTCCTGAAGGTTTTTTGGTGACTGATGATTTCTCCGAATTTTCAATTCTTGCCATAAATTTTCAATAGGATTCAAGTTAGGACTCGTTGAAGGCCATGGCAGAACTGTGATCTTTTTCTGAAGTCACACAGTCACTGATTTAGATATATGTTTGGGATCATTATCTTGCTGGAAAGTAAGTTGTCAACCTAGATGAAGATTTTGCACTGATAATTGTAGATTTTCATCACCTTTTTTGTTCTAAATCTTCTGTACATCATTATGTCCAAAATGCTAATTTTTTGTTTCATCACTCCATAGTACTTGTTCCCAAAAGCAATTTTCTTTTCCAAGAATGTTTTGTTTTGCAAAATTAAACTGAGCAACAATGTGACATGTTTTGTGAAGAGGGGTTCATCGTGGTCAGTTTCCATACAACCCATTTCTATCTAAACAACATTGTATTGTGTGAGTACTTGTGCTGATATCCATCATAACCAAACTTTTGGTGATGTCTTTCAAAACTCCTGGGTTTATATGTTAATATAAAGTCAAGAGTTCTCTTGTGATGCAGTTTTCATGCAGATCTTGGTGACAATTTGGGTTTTCTTCCATGCCCAGACAAATTCCCTGACATGCCAAACTGTTTAAACTTCTTTTTTACGTAATGTACTGTAAATCTAGAAATAGCTACCTGGTTTGAAATAGTGCTGTAACTATTTCCCGACTTGTGAGAGTTAATAATTCTCTGTCACAAGTCAATGCTAAGTTCTTTTGTCTCCCCCATTGTGTTGTTATAATTCTCTGTCACAAGTCAATGCTAAGTTCTTTTGTCTCCCCCATTGTGTTGTTATAATTCTCTGTCACAAGTCAATGCTAAGTTCTTTTGTCTCCCCCATTGTGTTGTAAGAATAACAATGGTGACACTGTGCACCACACGATGTTCTTTGCCAGAATTATCACAAATATTCTACTGAATAAATAGTCTAAAAGGCTTCACCAATAAAATAATTATGTAAATTACTTGCACGAATCAATCAATTTAAAACAATATTTTCTTCTGTACGAATAATTTTGTCTTTTTCCTATTTTGCATAATTTGCCTGTCAAACTTGTTCTATTTAACCTATTGTTCTGAAAACTGAGTTTTATATTTCTTGTTTTGTACTTAATACCATATAAAAAAAATCTGGAATCACACAGGCATTAGATCCTGAGAAATGGGTAAAAATATTAAAAAATGATGTGCGTACAAATAATTTTGTCGTTGACTGTATATATTGTAATGGTGAAATTCAGTGTTTGCATTCAGGAAACATTCAACATTCATTAAATGAACAGTTAACATTAATGTCAGTTGAAATTTATCAAATCTTTCTCTTTCTGTTATCACTTTATAGTATTGATGGAAGTTTCCTTCTTAAACTTTTGTTTTTTGATAGTGTGGAAAGTCAACATCTTGATGATGTCATTATTTCCTCTAAGTTATATACACTTCCCATGCATACATAATAATAGCTGCCCACTTGCATTCGAGGATACCCGTCTACTAGGGTGGCTAGGCAATCCCTATTGCAGATGCTTGCTCAGGCATATTTGTGTTTGCGCAACACCCACCTGTGGTTTATACTGCAACTATGTTGAGCAGACCTTAGCTACAGTTTCTGGGCGAGAGCGTGTTATCTAGCGTGATGAACAATTTGAACTAGGCCAGCATGCTTAAGCCCTCAGCCATGATGACTTGTGGCTTTGTGCTAGCACAGCTATTGACAGCCCTCAAAAGTTCAGTCTACCCAATTTCACTCACAAGGCTTGGGTCAACCATTCCATTAACATCAAGAAGTCTCCTTCCTGACAAATCGAAAATGGTGACATTCAAACACTGGTCTCATGGTCAGGATGCGAATGTTCTAACCACTTGACCATACATCATATATATATATATATATATATATATATATATATATATACACACACACACACACAAATATAGATAACTATACTTGTTTTGGAAAACCCTCTAATTTTTGATTTGCCAATAATCAAATCACTCTCGAGGGAAAAAAAAGGTTTAAAAAAAGAAAGAGCTACAAACATGAAAGTCTGTCAAAAAAAATTGCACAGATACAGGTTTGAAGCCCAAAGAAAAAACCCCGATATGAGTAAACAACTAACAAAAGAGCTCAATACAACCGTAGAGCAGACCTAGATAAACCTAGTGAGCCAGACAAACCTACCTAGGTTTCACCAAAATGGATCATCAGGGAAAGTTGGCCACCATTTAGGTGAAACCTAGGTAGGTTTGTCTGGCTCACTAGGTATATATATATATATATATATATATATATATATATATACATACATACATACATACACACACACTCTCTCTCTCTCTCTCTCTCTTTCATTTAAAATGTGTTTTTCTATTAAAAGAATTAATTTATTTCTTCATAAAAAAATACATTCAAGTATATATTTTCATATGTAAATATAATTAAATATATCTTCAACGTTGTTGGTATCATTTAACATTTCAAGCAATAAGTGACCTTAAAATAAACATCCTCTGCTCTGAAATCTGCTTGAAGCTATATAAGTAAGTCTTTCTGCAAAATTTCTGTTCAGTCACCCAAATAGATTTAATGTAAAACCCACAAATAATAATAATGAATTCCACCTAATATTCAAGAAGTCTATCTGCTTAATGTGAATGGCTGTTTTGATTTCACTATGTATAACTGATCTCTTGTATTTAAGATGCAAATGCTTATGTGTTTGGCATCCAGCAAAGAAGCCTGCTCACCAGGGCTGCAATGTCAGCAAACATTTAAATGTGGAAGCAAAAGTCTCAGAATCTATAGAATTAATTTCACTTTCAAGAGGCAAATATCTTCATATCTCCATCAGGAGATCTCAAAATAAAAATGATATAAATGACAAGCAAGGATACCAAGTTATATCTGGAGAATAAAAAAAAAACCTATATTACAAAAGAAGAGTTGATTCTCTGTCTGTTATACACTGTCTGCATGTTATTTTACATGCACATATGTAATGCATTTGCATATGTCTATATTATTCATGAGTAACAAACACACACACATACAATATGACTGAATTTGAAGTAAGACAATAGAATAATGCATTTCTCTCCCACTCATTCTGGACAATTCCTACCCTGAGCTGAAGAATAAAATCAAAGTAGAAATCAAGAAAAAAAAAAATCAGAAAATTGTAAGATTTTACTGAACATTTTGGAAATTATTCAGTAATAAATAGAATTATATTTTAAATCTTTTTTTTTTTTAAATTTTGTAGAAATATATTTCACATCTATCATTGAATTAAAATATACATGAGCACATGCAAATTTCTATAGACACACAATCTGAATGAAACTGAAAACAACATCTGTGCAAGAAGAGATAACTTCCCTGTCTGGCAACAACCACTGCATAACAGGAAAAGAGTACAAGCTGGCTTCTTGAAGTAATTTTTATGACCCCTTTTGTATTTAAAGTGAATATATTTTCTAAAATGTTTTATTCTAAGTAAAAAAAAAAAAAATTTAATTTGAAATTTGATTAGGTTGTCATCAGCAAAGCAACAGTTACTGAACTAGTAATTTCATAATAACACATGAAAGAAATAGGCTTTAACATCATTCTCTTTGCATAATTTAAAAAAAAAAAGGTAAAACTTTATGCATGAAAAAGCAGTTGTTACTGAAAAAAAGAATTAAAAAAAAAAAAAAAAAAAAAAAAAAAAAAAAGTATTTTGATGCCCAAAACAAGATAAATGTAGTCCTTTAATTTTTGACAGAGTTGCTGGGTACACAACTTTAGCACTTCTCCCACTAGCTGTCAATAGAAAAAGGTTGTCAGGGGATCTAGTGGGAGAATGAAAATTTAATAATAAATAAAATAAATAATAAACACGATAAAAAAATAATTTAATTTTCCCAATATGCAAATGGAAACCAAAACAGGGTTTTTGGTCACATGAAAAGTTTGTGACCCCACTTCCGGAAAGGAGATAATCTTTCTCTTGATACTTTTGAATCATTGGATTCGGACGTGTTTTTGAAGCGGTTCTAAGGAAAGGAGTTTCGGTTACCCTCTCTCAACATCATGTTGACTTGAGGCTGACCATTTTCTTACCTCCGAGATTAGTCCACACATGTGTATCAATAAAAATTGACCATTAATTTTCCAACCAAGATTTTGTGTTATTTATTGTGGTCCAACGACCAAAACCAACCCACTACAATCTAACTTTAGAACAAGCAAAATGGATCTGACCATAGGAAAAGTGTAGAGAAGTCATACTGAGGTCAGTGCCTTTGAGAAACTGACCTTGAGCCATGTTGATGATCATGATAAAGCTGACGACACTGAGAACTAAAGTCACTTGAACTTGAAACAGCAAGTAAGCAGGAATTATAGTGATCCTAGGAATGAACAGGGCCACCATTTTGCATTCTCTACTTAGGATAGACTAGTGGCCAATGTTCAAAGCCCAAAATAAATTTCAAGGTAGATCCTATTTCCTTAGAAGATTGGTGCAATACAAACTTTCCACCCACTGTTTCCTTCAATTTGGCCCAGTACAGTATTAAGTTAAGATTATTAAATATAAAAGAATAGCAGTAGTGACCTAACTAATGGTGGAAATTGTTACATGTTAAAACAATTCAAAGTCATACTTAGGAGATTGATGCAAGAAAATCTTTCTTTGTATTCTCACTTTATCTGGTCTTATATAACTAATTTGAATAATAACAATGATATAGCTAGTGCTTACTGGATAATATATTATTTTATACTAATCAGAGATGGTCAAATTATATGTAATAAATATGGAAAAAACAGAATGAATTAGAATGCTAGGAAAGTTGGTTTCACTGTATCATGCTAGACAATTATATTTGCCAGCATTCATCTTACACATTAATAAGTCTAAATTCATTCTTGTATTGAATATTGCTGCCACATCTTGTCTGGTGCTTCCACAATGTATTTAGAGATTCTTGATAAAATACGAATAAAAATCTGCAATGTTATTGGTCCTGACCTGGTATCTTGGCTTGAGTCACTTTCCTATCATCGTAACATATCTTCTCTGTACCTTTCCTATAAATACTTTTATGGTAATAGGTAGGATTAACTTTCCTCTATGGTACCTAGACTTTATGACTAAGTGTAGCATGAGATTGGCAGAAAGGTCTCATCATTTTATTGTTGAAATGGCTAGATGTAACCATAAGTTATATTCTAACAGTTTCTTCCCTTGCACTTTTTGCCTGTGGAACTCTTCTGACTTCTTGCTTTCCAGTCAACTTTCATCTTCAAAAATTTAAATGCAATGTTAATCATTATCTTCAGTTTTCTTAATTCCTGTTAGTGTTCTCTCTCATTAATAGTGTTTTTTTTTTGTCATATTCTCTCTCCCTCAGTAACTATTTGCATCTTAGTGGCTTTATTGCCCTGCTTGGGGTGAAATGCTTAAAAAATCTAAAAGAAAACAAAAAACAAAGAATGCCTTTTTAGTGAGTCTGCCTGTCATTATCAAGAGCAGCTTGAGACTTTAGGATCTAATTTTCCATGTTGACTAATGGGACTCAGAGCATGATTAGTAGATTAGTTTTTAAAAATTCCAAAATGTTAAGTTTTTAGTAAGGGGCTTAATTTAAAATTTAAGCATAATGCTAAACTGAATACTTATATTATGTCCATCAGGTGATCTAAATTAAATTTTTGTTTTGATTAACAATATAAAGTAGATATCCAGTTAAAATAAACCTTTTTTCCTAGTCAACAGAAAATAAAAACTTGAAAATTGTTGTATTTACAATTTGAACAATGGCCACCAGGTGTTCCATAAACATTAAAACCATGACTACATTTATTACAAGTCCTCAAAAAAATATTTTTTTTTAAATCATGATTTAGTCTTTTCAGTGTCTACTAATTCAACAAAATTTCAGTAAAAATATCTAGATTTCCAAAGAAATATAAGTACTTGAAATCTTTTATGAAATCCTCCTTCCATATATTTAAGCTAAGTATAACCAAAAAGTTGATGATGTTGATCATAAATTAGAAGCAGATTTTCAGCTAGTTCATATAGTAAAGTTGTCCCTCTCCACTTTGTGCTTCAACATTCACAGCTTCACTATATAGCAGTTTTTCAGATCTTTTCATTAAAAAATATTGTGCAGTTGAATATGGTCTACTACAGGGTTGGAAAAAGGTCTTGCCCAGCTCTCAGGAGCAGACACACAACTGATCCTTCATTGATCAAGACAGTGAAAATAATACAGCATGTGCTCAGTTGTCCGAGTCAATTATACACCCTCTGTATTAAAATTACTGTAGGTCTATGTATTCCAGCATTTTTACAAAACCTTCAAGATCACATGCAGCTGACTGACCACTCTTTGTGCATGAGCAAGAACTTTTCTCCTGACCTGTATTATTCAAAAATTGGGTGTGGTGAAACCAAGGCAATCAGAATGTGCTGTTTACTGATTGGCTATTGTTGCAGGAGTGCACTGTGGATCACTAGTTGGTGATGTGTTTGGCGACATGTTGGTACAAAGGAGTCCAAAACAAAATTGTTCAGAAGATAGTTGACAACAAATTGAGTACAAAATAACAAAGCAATAGTATTTGATTAAAATAAAGCCAAATTTTATTATTTTTGGCAACAGAACAAAAACTACAAAGATATTTATGCAAATAGGATAATTGATTTCAAGGATGTGCTGAAAAGAGAGAAAGGGTAAGAAAGGGAGAGAAAGGGTAAGAAAGGGAGAGAAAGGGTAAGAAAGGGAGAGAAAGGGTAAGAAAGGGAGAGAAAGGGAGAGAAAGGGAGAGAAAGGGAGAAAAAGGGTAAGAAAGAAAGGGAGGGAAAGAAAGAAAGGGAGGGAAAGAAGAAAGTGTTGAGAAAAGTTCTGTAAGATTTCCCTGTCTTCAAGGAGTACAAAATTGGAAAGTAAGACAGTACACAAACACAAAAATTATATGTGATGCAATGGTAAGATGGTTTCTCACTTAGCTTTGGAGTTAAGATGTCACTAACATTTGAAAAACAATTGTGATAATACGAGTGACCAATGAAAGAGAAACGAAAAGAAATAAAAACGAAAAGAAATAAAAACAAAACAAAAAAAGAAGTGACATTTCATTCCAAATTCTATAAAGAAAATAATATATCTTAAAAAATAAAGTAAAATAAAACCAAGTGGAATTTTTTTAAGCAGCTATATTAGCAAGAGAGCCTCACCTACCAGAAAATTTTAACGAAAAAGACAAACAAAAAATGATGCTTAAAAAAGAACAGTGTTCACTTGATAAGCAGGAAGTGCATGTTTGGTCATTTTAATACAAAAGATCCGTTCTACTCACTTTTTGATAAAGATCAGAATTTCTATGAAGAGAGCCAGAGGGAAGTGAATAGAAGATGTGTAATGGTTTGGTATTTAGGTTGGAATCATGCAGATTAAGAATATATGCACATGAAAAATTCCTCAGTTTGCTAGAATAGCCAACATATAGAAGAGAATAAGCAGCTGAAATTTGGTATGATAGAAAACTTATCACATATTTGTTAATCAAAATGCTTCTGTATTTTATGAGTTACTAGGAAGTATTAGGTTGCTGCAAAAATAATGATGTAATAATGTCGTTTTTTTGACGTTAAAAAAATGTCAAAAAAACGACATTATTACGTCATTATTTTTGCACCAACCTAATAGCATATAAGATGCTAATTTTAAGGGGAGGCAATCAATAGAGCAATAGCTGACAAACTTATCACAAGTTTAAAAGTTTAGTTTTCTTGCGGTCACTTTCTTACACCATAAAGTTGTTTTCCTATGCCTTTTCTATAAATACTTTCATGGGAATTGTTCGGATGAGCTCTTCAATATGCTACCTAGACTTTATGAATTTAAGCGCAGTACTAGATTAGCAACAACGTCTCATCAATTTGCAGTTGAAATGGCTAGATGTAACGGTAAGTTCTATGATAACAGTTTTTCCTCACACATGGAAATCTCTTCTGGCTCTATGCTTTCTAGTTAACTTTGATCTTCAAAAATTTAAATGCAATGTCAATCATTACCTACTGTCTTCCTGATAACTATTATTTTCACTCCTTAATAATGTTTTTGTTTTCTAATTCTTTCACACCCAGTAACCCCTTGTGTCTTAGTGGCTTTACTGCCTTGCATTTTTCATTTTTCTTTTTTTTAAATTACCCCATGCAAGGCAGTAATGTCACTAAAACACAAGGGATTACAGGGTGTAGAAGAATTAACAGAAACAATAATGATGAGCAGAAAGAGAACAGAGTAATCAAGAGGTATTTGGTATTGTATTTAAAATTTGGCTGGAAAGCATTGAGCTAGAAGGGAGTTCCACAAGCAAAAAATGTGAGAGAAGAACCTATTAGCATAGAACTTACAGCTATGTCTAGCCAGCTCAACTGTAAATTGATGAAATCTCAATGCCAGTCTAATACCGTGCTTAAATTAAAAAACTCTAGGTACCCTAGTGAAGAGCTCATCTGAACAATTACCATGAAAGTATTTATAGAAAAGACAGAGAGGTAGCCTCACAACGGTGGAGAAGTAACTGAAGACAAGCCACCAGATCAGGACCAATAATATTGCCAATTATCCTTTGGATCATATCAAGGAGCCCAAGGTAAATAGCAGTGGCACCAAACCATATGTGGCAACAATATTCTAAGCATGGACAAATGGTAGACTTATAGATATGTGAGAATTTTTCTCTCCAGAATCTGTCTCACACAACACAGTGAACTGACTTTATTAGCAGCTGACCTAGCAATGGATTCAATATAGTCTTTCCACTTCATATCAGAAGAGAACATGAGTTCAACAAGTCACTTTCCTGCAGACTAACAACAGCCATGCTGATGAAAGGCAGCAAGGGGTCTCTCAGATGGTTAATCAAGAGAAGTTTAGCTTTGGAGGTGTTAAAATTAACAAGACATCTTTTGCCCCAGTTAACAATGGACTGGGGGGGTCGTTTTGAACATTGGCTGCCATATTGACCTCTTTGGACTGATCAGCCTTACTATCGAAGTGAAAGTAAATTGTTGTATCGTTAGCATAGATGCCAAGTTGAAAGCTGATGTCATTAGGAAGGTCATTAATGAAAATTAAAAACAAAGTAGGACCAAGGATGGGACCCTGGGGGACACCTGCGTTAGTACAAAAGGATCTAGAAGAGTCGCCATTCAGGATAATTTACATTTCACAATTTGATAGGAAAGACTGGATCAGTTCAAAAAAAAAAAAAAAAAAAAAAAAAAAAGAAGAAAAAGAAAAAAGTGCCCGGAGACACTAACTTTTCAGCTTGTGGAGAAGATCTGAATGCCAGACCCTATCAAAGGTTTTCGAGATGTCCAGTGCAACAGCCCGGGCTTCACCATTTTTATCTAGAGCATGATAGACTTTATCCACATTTATCATCAGTACGCTTGTCTAAGAAAAGGCCCTGTGATGAGACATAGTGAACCAATTCAGCATCGATTAGGGCCTCTAGGAATTTCCCAAAAAGAGATAGATGACGAATAAATCAATTCTTAACTAGAACAGATGATGACTTCCAGCAGGCAGGAGGAGCAAGGCATTTATTATACAGTTCATAGAGAACATGAACCAGTTCAGAAGCACACTTAATGACTATTACAGAGATACCACTGGTATGCTTTGTGGGGATCTATGTTAGAGATGATAAACCATGGAAAGATATCCCTAGCAATGACTCAGTTCTAGGAGGGAAGTTAGTCAGGGAAATTCCTGGTGAGTCAAGACAAGAGTTTGAGGAGAATATACAGGCAAAGCATTCAGCTTTATCAGCAGAGTATGATAACACCACATATTGACTGAAGAGGGGAGAAATAGAAAACTTACACTTATTTATTGCCCTATTACAGAGCTGCCAGTAATCACAAGAATCAAAGTTGTTAGAGGCTATGCTGTGTCTCATTCTCTTGGCAAACAGGGACTTTACTCAGAACTGCTTATATTTATTGTGAGCAGTGAGACACAGGCACCTGCTGTGATGTGAGTTTTCATGCTGGTATAGCCGAAAATAATAGTTCCTGCATGTTATAGCAGCCAAGCATGCTGGTATGAACCATAGAGAGGATTGAGGTTTCACCTGGTATTTTTGAGAAGGGATGAAAGTGTCCATACTGGCTTTGATCAAAGAAGAAACCTCAGTGGCACAATTTTAAATTAGGAGGTTAAAGATGTCAGTCCAAGGAGTGTCACAAAGAAAATCAAGGAGTGAGTCCCAATCAGCATACTGGTAATGGAAAGAAGTCTTGTTTAATAGGTGATTGGAACCAAATATCAATAGTTACCACAGAAAGTGAGAAAGTGCCTTTTCTATACTGTTAGTTATTATGTCTAATTTACTGCAGTCCTGGGAAGAGCAGAGCAATGAAGGAAAAAGAGATAGCTAACAGAGTTTAGTAACGAAAAATGGAAGCAAATAGAAAGGTAGTCTGGGGCCTTGAGAGACAATTCCCTGGTCATCAGAAGATTATCCCGGATGTAAATACCAAGGCCTTCATGTGAATACTGGAATCTTTACGACAAGATGATATGGAACCAAGAATTCATTGGTAGCAATAAAAGAATTTAAGTTAGTTTCACAGTGGGCAAAGATATCTGGCAACCATTCCAAGAGGAACGATTCTATGCTTCAAAAGTTGGAACAGACACAACGAATATTATTGAAAGAAAGGCTGAAGTGGGTAGGTGGTTTTATTTGTTCACTGGTTTAGTTGTATTTCTTTTTGTATCAGATAAAAAAAAAAAAAAAAAAAAAAAAAAAAGAAGAGAGAGAGAGAGAAAAAAAACAAAAGAGAAAAAACAAAAGAGAGAGAGAGAAAACAAGAGAGAGAGAGAGAAAACACAAAAGAGAGAGAGAGAGAGAAAAAACAAAAGAGAGAGAGAGAGAGAAAAAACAAAAGAGAGAGAGAGAGAGAAAAAACAAAAGAGAGAGAGAGAGAAAAACAAAAGAGAGAGAAAAACAAAAGAGAGAAAAAACAAAAGAGAGAGAGAGAAAAGACAGAGAGAAAAAAGACAGAGAGAAAAAAGACAGAGAGAAAAAAGACAGAGAGAAAAAAGACAGAGAGAGAAAAGACAGAGAGAGAAAAGACAGAGAGAGAAAAGACAGAGAGAGAAAAGACAGAGAGAGAGAAAAAACAAAAGAGAGAAAAAACAAAAGAGAGAAAAAACAAAAGAGAGAAAAAACAAAAGAGAGAAAAAACAAAAGAGAGAAAAAACAAAAGAGAGAGAGAAAAAAAAAACAAGAGAGAGAGAAAAAAAAAACAAGAGAGAGAGAGAGAGAAAAAAAAAACGAGAGAGAGAGAGAGAGAAAAAACAAGAGAGAGAGAGAGAGAAAAAAAACAAGAGAGAGAGAGAGAGAAAAAAAACAAGAGAAAGAGAGAGAGAGAGAAAAAAAACAAGAGAGAGAGAGAGAACAAAAGAGAGAGAGAAAGAGAGACAAAAAGACAAAAGAGAGAGAGAGAAAAAAAACAAAAAAGAGAAAAAAAACAAAAAAGAGAAAAAAAACAAAAACGAGAAAAAAAACAAAGAGAAAAAAAACAAAAAAGAGAAAAAAAACAAAAAAGAGAAAAAAAACAAAAAAGAGAAAAAAACAAAAAAGAGAAAAAAACAAAAAAGAGAAAAAAACAAAAAAGAGAAAAAAACAAAAAAGAGAAAAAAACAAAAAAGAGAAAAAAACAAAAAAGAGAAAAAAACAAAAAAGACAGAGAGAAAAAAACAAAAAAGACAGAGAGAAAAAAACAAAAAAGACAGAGAGAAAAAAACAAAAGAGAGAGAGAGAAAAAAACAAAAGAGAGAGAGAGAAAAGACAGAGAGAGAGAGAAAAGACAGAGAGAGAGAGAAAAGACAGAGAGAGAGAGAAAAGACAGAGAGAGAGAGAAAAGACAGAGAGAGAGAGAAAAAAGACAAAAAGAGGGAGAAGACAAAAAGAGGGAGAAGACAAAAAGAGGGAGAGAAACAAGAGAGAGGAGAGAGAAAACAGAGAGAAAAGACAAAAGAGAGAGAGAGAGAAAAGACAAGAGAGAGAGAGAAAAGACAAGAGAGAGAGAGAAAAGACAAGAGAGAGAGAGAGAAAAGACAAGAGAGAGAGAGAGAAAAGACAAGAGAGAGAGAGAAAAGACAAGAGAGAGAGAGAAAAGACAAGAGAGAGAGAGAAAAGACAAGAGAGAGAGAGAAAAGACAAGAGAGAGAGAGAAAAGACAAGAGAGAGAGAGAGAAAAGACAAGAGAGAGAGAGAGAGAAAAGACAAAAGAAAGAGAGAGAGAGAAAAGACAAAAGAAAGAGAGAGAGAGAAAAGACAAAAGAAAGAGAGAGAGAGAAAAGACAAAAGAAAGAGAGAGAGAGAAAAGACAAAAGAAAGAGAGAGAGAGAAAAGACAAAAGAGAGAGAGAGAGAGAAAAGACAAAAGAGAGAGAGAGAGAGAGAACAGACAAAAAAAAGAGAGAGAAAGGACGAAGAGAAAGAAAAGAAAAAAGGTGACCATTGTGCCAGACAAAGCAAAGTTTACTTAATACATAGGATACCTGGGGTAATGCAATAGCTAGCAAGTTAGTATTGTAGACCCTGTGACTAATTCCCACTGGGTGCAAAATAAACTAACTATATTGTATAGATGTTTTTTCCCCTTTTGAAATTAGAATCCTTATTTAGTTATTTTTAAAGGTCGTTCTACAGAAGGATGCTGAGAATACCATGGACTGTACATATGAGCAACAACAAAGTTTTAGAGAAAATGGAAACAAAAAGGACACTTGCATAAGCTGAAAGCATGATAATTAATTAAAGGAAGAAGGAATTGTCATTTCAAATCAGAGTACAAAAAATATTCTTTCTAGTTTTTTTTGTATCTTATTGTATTGCCTCACGAACTCAATTTGATCAAATTTTTTGTTAAGTTGAATTTATAATGTATACAATGTCACTGTTTCATTTATTTATCAAGAGTGATCAAGGATTGCTTTTGAAAAGCTTTCCGAAATATATCTGTTTTAACAATAAATTATCTGTTGGCATTACGAGTTTTTATTTTTAAGACTAAGTTTTGCCTATGCAGGAGTGGGGTTAAAATGCAATGTTCAGACAAGCGACATTCCTTAGTTTCACCAGTCTAGACCAACACAGCTATGACCTGCTATACCATATGCACAGAATCAATATCTTTGTCCCCATCTTACTGCATCAGAGGAAGTTCCACAACTTCTTCCCCATTCAGTATGATCTTAATCTCTTTGAATCTAAGGTCAACCATTATCTATCCTACATATCCTCATAATAAGCACTTATTAGTTCCTCCATTTATGCCTTTAAACAACTTCATTCAGTAACCCTCTACCTTAAGTAACTCTGGAGTGTTGTATTGGGTGAAAATACTATTAAAATAAAAAGTGAGCCTTAAGGGGGCCCGGCTTTATCTGTCCTTTGGGAATAGGCTAGTCATTATGTGGTGCCTGAGGCATCTGTAAAATAGGAAGGGGAATTGAGCAATTTTTTCAGTTTATGTATATGTGGCCTACCAACCCACTTTAATCTCAAACTTGCATCACATGTCACTTGATTGGGTGTGCAGATAAATATCTTCAATACTATAAAAACTCCCACCCCAAAGGGATGGCTCAAAAAAAAAAAAAAAAAAACTCTCAGATGAAGATGATGTTATCTATTAGGACATTGTTTATATGCCATAAACTTATATCTCCATAGTACTGTAATATTAAGTTTAAGGAGAATTTACATGCCATCAAATAAGGTAGATTAGTCTAGCATAAGGCTACAAGGATCATTTCACTACAATATTAATGATCCATGAAAATAAATTGCTATTCAAATATCCACAAGACACTGTGTGTGTGTGTGTGTGTGTGTGTGTGTATAAAATGAGTAAATGACTGAGTGGAATGTTATCAGCTTGGGGAGGGGAGTCCAGAATCTGGCACCATTGGAAAGTGCCTGAAAATCCTAACACAGGTTGACCATAGCCATGTGAGTGAAATTGGGTTGATAAAACTGTTCAGAAGCCATCAATGGTTGTGTTAGCACAAAGTCACAAGTCATCATGATTGAGCATTTGAGTGTACTGACTTTGACCAAACTGTTGAACAAACCAGATTATGCACTCTCTCCCAGAAACTGTAACTAGAGTCTGCTCAGCATAGTTGCAGTAGAAATCACAGGTGGCCTCCATGGAGTTTGAACAAACTCCAATGTTTATGTAATCTAATATATATATATATATATATATAAGTGTACATTGAAGCCAATACCCAGTGGCAATAGTCTGCTTCATTCTTATACATAATTGTCAGGCCTGACGATTGTGTATAAGCATTAAACAGACTGTTGCCGCTGTTGATTTCAATGTTGACCTGTACATTGGTTCTATCCCTGATATTGAGCACTTTAACCCATAAATATAGCACACCTTAAAACTATAGTTTATTGTGTGTGTGTGTGTGTATACACATTTGCCATATATGCATTAATATACTGACAACTGTATTACTGTGCGTGTATATATATGTGCATATGGCTAATGTCTATATGTTGGCATATATGAGTATTAGCATGCAGGTTTGATGTGTATGTGGCATGTATGACCTTATAAGTCTTGTCTGACCTACATCCACACCACATATTGCTAGTCTTTCATTTAAACTTTTAATTACACTTATACGATGACAGAATGCATTCTATCAAAATCTTTGGTATGTGCAACCTGTGGAAAACAAGCAGAAATGAAGCATAGTGCTTGTGTATGGTGGGTAGGGATTTAGCAGTGAGAGTAGAAAGAAAGGGATTGACTGAAGCTGCCTGCCAGTAAAGAGTAGACAAGAGCCTCTTGAAGAATTATAAATGAACATTTCTTTAAATCAGTGAACAAATCAAGCAAGTTGATCTTAAGAAAGAAGTCTTTCTTTTTTATTAAATATTTTAAACAATTCAGAATTCACAGCATGAAAAATCTGCAAGTGCTGACCTGTCCTGGCATCATAGAATGTATTGTGGAATTTTATCTTTTAAGAAGTAATTCAATGGAAAAGTTATGGATATTTATGGTCACAGACTTAGATAAGATTTTATGACAAATGAAGCTGAAGTTTTTAGCTTGCTGGAGCTTAGCAGATGAAGAGTGTAAATTGCATAAACCTCAAATAAAATGGGAATAAAAAAAAAAACAGGAAAATGAAAGTTGGTTTTAAAATTGGAATAAAAGAACAACACAGCAAGAAACAATGACAAAAAACACAGAAAAAAAAAACCCAATAAAATCACAACAAATATCCCCAAAAAATAAACAGAAAAAAAAAAAGTATTAAAAGAAAAAACAAAAGTGAAAAAAAACAAAAGTGAAAAAAAAACAAAAGTGAAAAAAAAACAAAAGTGAAAAAAGGGCAGAAGTGAAAAAAGGGCAGAAGTGAAAAAAAGGCTAAAAAAATAAAAATATAAAATTGCAAAAAAAAAAAAAAAAAAAAAACGAAAAAAGTCAATAAGAATAAAAAAGGTAATACTTGATTTAATTTATTCTCATTTAAATAACAATCAAAGAAATATCAAAGAAATATCAATTTGAAAAAAAAAAAAAATTACAATGGAAGCAACCAACTCTTTATACTAGATATTGTTAGTAGGTAGGCATGAGAATGCTTTAACCAGATTTGCTGAACCAACCTTATTGGGTTAAAGCAGCAATAGAATAATGTTCATAAAATTAAAAAAAATTGAATTGTACACAAATGAGAATCATTACAGGTTATTACAGAAACTAATTGTAGACAGATGAACAGAAATCTTACATTGTTTCAACCAGTTACACTAACCAAAAATATTGGTATGAATTTTTAGAATATATTAAAAACATTACCACTTTTTGTTATTAATAAAAAATGAAAAAAGTGATAAAAATGACATATTTTAAATATTTAAACCACTATTGTTGTGTAATATCTGTTGCATGTGGAGGTACCAAGTTTTATAACAGTTAGTGGTAAATAAAACAGAATTGTTGAACTGAATTTGAAAATCAGTTGACTTCTCTTCATACTAATACTCTTTGGGAGAGAGTGTGTTATCTAGCATGATCAACAGTCTGAACAAGGCCAGCACATTCAAACCCTCAGTCACAATAATTTGTGACTTTGTGCTAGCACAGCTATCGATGGTCTCCCAAGTGTTCCATCTACCCAAATTCACTCACAAGGCTTGGGACAACCCATGGTATGGTTTTCAGGCACTTTCCAAAGGTGCCACATGCTGGGATCATCCCCCTCC
The DNA here is from genome assembly GCA_963932145.1 of Acanthosepion lycidas. Taxonomy (NCBI): domain Eukaryota; kingdom Metazoa; phylum Mollusca; class Cephalopoda; order Sepiida; family Sepiidae; genus Acanthosepion; species Acanthosepion lycidas. The sequence goes on along the minus strand of OZ010596.1, from coordinate 37,541,298 downwards.
AGACAAATAACATCAGGAAGTCTCCTTACTAACAAATCAACCATGGTGAGATTTCAATCTGGGTTTCATGGTCAGAAAGTGTACATTCTAACCACTTGTGGCCACATGCCCATATATACCTCCGTCTTCCTTTCAATGATGTCAAAGGAATAATATAAAAGGAGGTGCTGAAAAGTTAATAACCTGATCTACTTTCTTAGATCAATAACTGTACAGACACACACAGTGCACCGGGTATTTGAGAACACATTTCCTGAACTATAATTTTTAAAAAATGGCCAAATATAACATGGCATGCAAATTTTAAACACTGTTGTTTCTCTTATATTATATATATATATATATATATATATATATATATATATATACACACTGAGAGTTTAAAAATTTATTCCAAACGGCATCAAACAAAATGTTAGGAAGGAAACCCCCATCAATACTGGAAAGAGTGATAACAGGTATTGGACTTGAGAAATCTATTTTCCTGAAAAATTGTTTTGAGGGAAAGATTTTATAAATTTCAAATGAAAGTAGTACAAGCTATGCAGTCAATGAATGTTAAATGTTTCTTATAAGGAAATGGCTAATATCCAGTCAGTTATGTGACATGTGTGATATGCACTTAGGCGATCATGTATCTTTCGATACATGAATGATGAGGCAGATTTTTTTACGACAATAGGTTGCCATATCTTTCTGCAATAGAGCAGTTGCCAAACAAGATCTGTCCTACTATTTACCCATAGCTGGGGGAAGAAGATGAGGATTCATACCTTTCTCAAGAGTATCAGCATGTAAGTGAATGTAATGGATTAGACTGGAATACAAACTCCGCATTGATTCCTCAATCTGAGTCGCTATCCATTTCTCCACTGCACCTCCTAATATGGCTAATATTAGCATAACCATACATTGCCCCCACCTCATAAACACACCCCTCCAACTATTGATGAGTATAGGTCTTTGTGCAAAAAGATGATGGTAATTTATAAAACTGAATGAATAAAAAGTCCAAATAGTAATTTAAAGTTTTTTTTACTTAAAATTTCTTTGAACACTCAATCTGTACGAAAATCTAAAAAAAAGAAAAAAAAAGACGAAAAAAAAAGAGAAAGAAAAAAAAGAGAAAGAAAAAAAAGAGAAAGAAAAAAAAGAGAAAGAAAAAAAAGAGAAAGAAAAAAAAGAGAAAGAAAAAAAAGAGAAAGAAAAAAAAGAGAAAGAAAAAAAAGAGAAAGAAAAAAAAGAGAAAGAAAAAAAGAGAAAGAAAAAAAAGAGAAAGAAAAAAAAGAGAAAGAAAAAAAGAGAAAGAAAAAAAAGAGAAAGAAAAAAAGAGAAAGAAAAAAAAGAGAAAGAAAAAAGAGAAAGAAAAAAAAGAGAAAGAAAAAAAAGAGAAAGAAAAAAAGAGAAAGAAAAAAAAGAGAAAGAGAAAAAAGAGAAAGAGAAAAAAGAGAAAGAGAAAAGAGAAAGAAAAAAAGAGAAAGAGAAAAGAGAAAGAAAAAAGAGAAAGAGAAAAGAGAAAGAAAAAAAAAGAGAAAAGAGAAAGAAAAAAGAGAAAGAGAAAAGAGAAAGAAAAAAAGAGAAAGAGAAAAGAGAAAGAGAAAAGAGAAAGAAAAAAGAGAAAGAGAAAAGAGAAAGAGAAAAGAGAAAGAGAAAAGAGAAAGAAAAAAAGAGAAAGAAAAAAAGAGAAAGAAAAAAAGAGAAAGAAAAAAAGAGAAAGAAAAAAAGAGAAAGAAAAAAAAAGAAAAAAAGAGAAAGAGAAAAAGAGAAAGAGAAAAGAGAAAGAAAAAAAGAGAAAGAGAAAAGAGAAAGGAAAAAAAAGAGAAAGAGAAAAGAGAAAGAAAAAAAGAGAAAGAAAAAAAAGAAAAAAAAAGAAAAGAAAAAGAAAAGAAAAAAAGAAAAAAACTTTGTGCAAAAAGATGGTAATTTATAAAACTGAATGAATAAAAAGTCCTATAGTACAAATAGTAATTTAAAGTTTTTTTTTTTTTTTACTTAAAATTTCTTTGAACACTCAATCTGTACGAAAATCTAAAAAAAAGAAAAAAAAAAGACGAAAAAAAGAAAAAAAAAAGAAAAAGAAAAAAAAGAAAAAAAAGAGAAAAAAAAAAGAGAAAGAGAAAAGAGAAAAAGAAAAGAGAAAGAGAAAAGAGAAAAAGAAAAGAGAAAGAGAAAAGAGAAAGAGAAAAAAGAGAAAAAAGAGAAAAAAGAGAAAAGAGAAAAAGAGAAAAGAGAAAGAAAAAAAGAGAAAGAAAAAAAGAGAAAGAAAAAAAGAGAAAGAAAAAAAGAGAAAGAAAAAAAGAGAAAGAAAAAAGAGAAAAAGAGAAAGAGAAAAGAGAAAGAGAAAAAGAGAAAAGAGAAAGAGAAAAAGAGAAAAGAGAAAGAGAAAAAGAGAAAAGAGAAAGAAAAAGAGAAAAGAGAAAGAGAAAGAGAAAAGAGAAAGAGAAAGAAAAAAAGAGAAAGAAAAAAAGAGAAAGAAAAAAAGAGAAAGAAAAAAAGAGAAAGAAAAAAAGAGAAAGAAAAAAAGAGAAAGAAAAAAAGAGAAAGAAAAAAAGAGAAAGAAAAAAAGAGAAAGAAAAAAGAGAAAGAAAAAAGAGAAAGAAAAAAAGAGAAAGAGAAAAGAGAAAGAGAAAAGAGAAAGAAAAAAGAGAAAGAAAAAAAAGAAAAAAAGAAAAGAAAAAAAGAAAAGAAAAAAAGAAAAGAAAAAAAAAAGAAAAAAAGAAAAGAAAAAAAGAAAAGAAAAAAAGAAAAAAAAAGAAAAAAAAAGAAAAGAAAAAAAGAAAAAAAAAAGAAAAGAAAAAAAGAAAAAAAAAAGAAAAGAAAAAAAGAAAAGAAAAAAAAGAAAAGAAAAAAAAGAAAAGAAAAAAAAGAAAAGAAAAAAAAGAAAAGAAAAAAAAGAAAAGAAAAAAAAGAAAAGAAAAAAAAGAAAAGAAAAAAAGAAAAAAACTTTGTGCAAAAAGATGATGGTAATTTATAAAACTGAATGAATAAAAAGTCCTATAGTACAAATAGTAATTTAAAGTTTTTTTTTTTACTTAAAATTTCTTTGAACACTCAATCTGTACGAAAATCTAAAAAAAAGAAAAAAAAAAGAAAAAAAAAAGAAAAAGAAAAAAAGAGAAAGAGAAAAAAGAGAAAAAAAAAGAGAAAAAATAAGAGAAAGAGAAAAAATAAGAGAAAGAAAAAAAAGAAAAAAAAAGAGAAAGTAAAAAAGAGAAAGTAAAAAAGAGAAAGAAAAAAGAAAAAAAAGAGAAAGAAAAGAAAAAAAGAAAAGAAAAAAGGAAAAGAAAAGAAAAAAAGAAAAAAGAAAAAAAGAAAAAAGAAAAAAAGAAAAGAAAAAAAGAAAAAAGAAAAGAAAAAAAAGAAAAAAAAGAAAAAAATTTATGCAAAAAGATGGTAATTTATAAAACTGAATGAATAAAAAGTCCAAATAGTAATTTAAATTTTTTTTTTTTTTACTTAAACCTTCTTTGAACACTCAATCTGTATGAAAATCTAAAAAAAAGAAAAAGAAAAAAAAAAAAAAAGAAGAGAAAGAGAAAAAAAAGAAAGAGAAAAAAAAGAAAGAGAAAAAAAAGAAAGAGAAAAAAAAGAAAGAGAAAAAAAAGAAAGAGAAAAAAAAGAAAGAGAAAAAAAAGAAAGAGAAAAAAAAGAAAGAGAAAAAAAAGAAAGAGAAAAAAAAGAAAGAGAAAAAAAAGAAAGAGAAAAAAAAGAGAAAGAAAAAAAAGAGAAAGAAAAGAGAAAGAAAAAAAAGAGAAAGAAAAGAGAAAGAAAAAAAAAGAAAAGAGAAAGAAAAAAAAGAGAAAGAAAAGAGAAAGAAAAAAAAGAGAAAAAAAAGAGAAAGACAAAAAAGAGAAAAAAAAGAGAAAGACAAAAAAGAGAAAGACAAAAAAGAGAAAAAAAAGAGAAAGACAAAAAAGAGAAAGACAAAAAAGAGAAAGAAAAAAAGAGAAAGAAAAAAGAGAAAGAAAAAAAGAGAAAGAAAAAAAGAGAAAGAAAAAAAGAGAAAGAAAAAAAGAGAAAGAAAAAAAGAGAAAGAAAAAAAGAGAAAGAAAAAAGAGAAAGAAAAAAAGAGAAAGAAAAAAAGAGAAAGAAAAAAAGAGAAAGAAAAAAAGAGAAAGAAAAAAAGAGAAATAAAAAAAGAGAAAGAGAAAAAGAGAAAGAGAAAAAGAGAAAGAGAAAAAGAGAAAGAGAAAAAGAGAAAGAGAAAAAGAGAAAGAGAAAAGAGAAAGAAAAAAAGAGAAAGAGAAAAGAGAAAGAAAAAAAAGAGAAAAGAGAAAGAAAAAAGAGAAAGAGAAAAGAGAAAGAAAAAAGAGAAAGAGAAAAGAGAAAGAGAAAAGAGAAAGAGAAAAGAGAAAGAGAAAAGAGAAAGAGAAAAGAGAAAGAGAAAAGAGAAAGAAAAAAAGAGAAAGAAAAAAAGAGAAAGAAAAAAAGAGAAAGAGAAAAGAGAAAGAAAAAAAGAGAAAGAGAAAAGAGAAAGAAAAAAAGAGAAAGAGAAAAGAGAAAGAAAAAAGAGAAAGAGAAAAGAGAAAGAAAAAAGAGAAAGAGAAAAGAGAAAGAAAAAAAGAGAAAGAGAAAAGAGAAAGAGAAAAGAGAAAGAGAAAAGAGAAAGAAAAAAAGAGAAAGAAAAAAAGAGAAAGAGAAAAGAGAAAGAAAAAAAGAGAAAGAGAAAAGAGAAAGAGAAAAGAGAAAGAAAAAAAGAGAAAGAGAAAAAGAGAAAGAGAAAAAGAGAAAGAGAAAAGAGAAAGAAAAAAAAAGAGGAAAGAGAAAGAAAAAAAGAGAAAGAGAAAAGAGAAAGAAAAAAGAGACAGAGAAAAGAGAAAGAAAAAAGAGAAAGAGAAAAGAGAAAGAAAAAAGAGAAAGAGAAAAGAGAAAGAAAAAAAGAGAAAGAGAAAAGAGAAAGAAAAAAAGAGAAAGAGAAAAGAGAAAGAAAAAAGAGAAAGAAAAAAGAGAAAGAGAAAAGAGAAAGAAAAAAGAGAAAGAGAAAAAGAGAAAGAGAAAAGAGAAAGAAAAAAAGAGAAAGAGAAAAGAGAAAGAAAAAAGAGAAAGAAAAAAAGAGAAAGAGAAAAGAGAAAGAAAAAAAGAGAAAGAAAAAAAAGAAAAAAGAAAAAAGAAAAAAAAAGAAAAGAAAAAGAAAAGAAAAAGAAAAGAAAAAAAGAAAAAAACTTTGTGCAAAAAGATGGTAATTTATAAAACTGAATGAATAAAAAGTCCTATAGTACAAATAGTAATTTAAAGTTTTTTTTACTTAAAATTTCTTTGAACACTCAATCTGTACGAAAATCTAAAAAAAAGAAAAAAAAAGATGAAAAAAAAAAAAGAAAGAAAAAAAAGACGAAAAAAAAAAGAAAGAAAAAAAAGAGAAAGAAAAAAAAGAGAAAGAAAAAAAAGAGAAAGAAAAAAAAGAGAAAGAAAAAAAAGAGAAAGAAAAAAAAGAGAAAGAAAAAAAGAGAAAGAAAAAAGAAAGAAAAAAAGAGAAAGAAAAAAGAGAAAGAAAAAAAGAGAAAGAAAAAAAGAGAAAGAAAAAAAGAGAAAGAAAAAAAGAGAAAGAAAAAAAGAGAAAGAAAAAAAGAGAAAGAAAAAAAGAGAAAGAAAAAAAGAGAAAGAAAAAAAGAGAAAGAAAAAAAGAGAAAGAAAAAAAGAGAAAGAAAAAAGAGAATGAAAAAAAGAATGAAAAAAAGAATGAAAAAAAGAGAAAGAAAAAAGAGAAAGAAAAAAGAGAAAGAAAAAAAGAGAAAGAAAAAAGAAAAAGAAAAAAAGAAAAGAAAAAGAAAAAAGAAAAGAAAAAAGAAGAAAAGAAGAAAAGAAAAAAGAAGAAAAGAAAAAAGAAGAAAAGAAAAAAGAAGAAAAGAAAAAAGAAGAATAGAAAAAAGAAGAAAAGAAAAAAGAAGAATAGAAAAAAGAAGAAAAGAAAAAAGAAGAAAAGAAAAAAGAAGAAAAGAAAAAAGAAGAAAAGAAAAAAGAAGAAAAGAAAAAAGAAGAATAGAAAAAAGAAAGAAAAAAGAAGAAAAGAAAAAAGAAGAATAGAAAAAAGAAGAAAAGAAAAAAGAAGAATAGAAAAAAGAAGAAAAGAAAAAAGAAGAAAAGAAAAAAGAAGAAAAGAAAAAAGAAAAACAAAAGAAAAAAGAAAAACAAAAGAAAAAAGAAAAACAAAAGAAAAGAAAAACAAAAGAAAAAAGAAAAACAAAAGAAAAAAGAAAACAAAAGAAAAAAGAAAAACAAAAGAAAAAAAGAAAAACAAAAGAAAAAAAAGAAAAACAAAAGAAAAAAGAAAAAAACAAAAGAAAAAAGAAAAAAAAAAGAAAAAATTTTCAGTGATCATGAATACAAACATGATTCACAAAATAAGGTTATATGTATTATCATAGACAAACTCTCATTGGTTAGTTATAAATTTGAATTATTATTTCTGAAATGACATCTTTTGTAACTTTGTATGTATTGGAGATTGGATATAAATTCAAAAGTTGAGATTGTTTACGGCCAGATTCTAGAATACAATAACTTTTCAATGTGGGCGCATCAAGGAGTAAGTGAAGTGATTAAAGGGATTGTAAAGGATTAACTCATGGGCACCAATTTGTCTCTTGGATCAACAATTTGTAAACAACATAATTACAGATCATGTACAAAGACAGATTAATAATTGGATTAGAGAATAATCATGATGCGTATGTAAACAAGATCAACATTAAAATCAGCAATGACAAGAAAAATAACATTTTGATGTTGCATAGGAGAAAAAATAAAATGGCCTCGGTGAAAGCTAAGTGGTTTGAGAACGAACATGGTGACCATCAGTCTTAAGGTTCAATCACCAATGTAATGCATGTAAAGAGGGAAAATATATAGGTAGATTTTAAATAATTAAATTTATAGCAAAATAGTAGAAACATTTAGTATCTCAAAACTATCAATGGAGTTTAATGTTAAATATATTAATGTGTGTTAAAAATTGTATTAAAAGATGCATTTAAACTGAGAAAAAAGCACTTGTTTTAACTGGGGAAAAAAATGTTCATCATTGTTAAAATTGACTCCAAAATAATATACAACTCCTATCTCACATCAATTGCTGTGCAAAGTTTATATTGAAAGAATTATTACACATGTAAATAAAACCAAACCTTTAGTAAAACTGGAGTTTATTTATTAATTCCAAAAAGAATCCACATATAATGGGGAAATTGTGAAAGAATGTACGTTAAATTTCGGTGTCTTAAAAACTTATCTTAAAAAAAAAAAAAAAAAAAAAAAAAAAAGAAAAAAAAAACATACCTTGATGAAAAAAAGTCTCTTAACTTGATAAAAACAAAGTTCTAGTTAAAATGTTCATATTGTTAAGAGAAAAAAGTAAAATATTTCTTGATTATTTTCTTAAATTTTTCAATCCTTTCTACGAGTGTAAATTTTGGTGATGAATCTCATTTTCATTACATCAGCAGGTTAGCTACAATTTAAAGTTAAAACTTTTGGAATTAAAAACGTTGTTTTGGAAATTCTGACAAAAATAAAATAAATCAGATTTCAATTGAATTTTCTGGATATTACTGACAAGATAGAAAAAAAACAAATAAAAAATAAAAAAATACATACATAATAAAAACATATACAGATATATATCTATATACATATACACACATACATATACACATATATACACACATACATATATATACACATATATATACACATATATATACACATATATATACACATATATATACACATATATATATACATATATATATACATATATATATATATACACATATATATACATATATATACATATATACACACATATATATACACATATATATATATATATATAACATATATATATATATATATACACACATATATATATATACACATATATATATATATATATATACACACATATATATATATATATACACATATATATATATATATACACACATATATATATATACACACACATATATATATATACACACACATATATATATATATACACACATATATATACATATATACA
>OZ010596.1:37408328-37528328 GCA_963932145.1 Acanthosepion lycidas | reverse complement strand
GCACTTAAAGGTGTATTTTAATAATAATCTGTTCACAACGTGTATATTCTTACAGAAAAAAGTGACAAAAATTCTTCTAGGCAAAGAAAGGCATCTGTTTCATACCTAAGTTCTCAGTGAGGAAGTTTTGAGGAAAACTGGAATGAAAAGGACACATTTGCTTAGGATCAGAAAGAAAAAGTTGAAATCTCAGGGATACATTATGAGAAAAGAGGACTTGGTGAGTTTAACAATCACAGGACATTCTGAAGGCAAGATGTGCAGATGGAAACAGTACATATACCTAGTGAGTTTGGCAGAACATAAACAAGGAGGATCAAATGTTAAAAAAAAAAAACAATGGAAAGGAATTCATAGAAAGCAATACTCATTAATGTCTCAAAGGAACATATTACATAATAGAGTAAGAAGAAGAGAGTACATTGTGAAGAGGACAGTTTATATTGGTAGATGGTAATTCACCAGCAAAGATGAACTTTCACTAGAACTTTAGAATATTATCCTGGATGTTGTGTAGCCTGCTTCATATGAAGAAATACAACAGTTAAAAAAAATCAATGGATGAACGACTTCTAAAAATAGTTTTGAATAGGGAACATACATTTCACATTAATGTTTAACTTTGCTGCTATTATAATTTTCAATATTTTATACTTGAAAACATTCTGCAATTAACATTTTTAATATTTTTTCTTGAAGTTTCAGTAGCATATCTAATAGACAGAAATTTGGAGAATTTGTTAAAATTCATATAAAATTGTTTCCACATCATAAAAGTGACCTGTAATCTATTAAAATTTATACAGATGTAAATGTCTTGCAAATAAATGATGCATCTATTTCTGTGAATTGCTTCCCGAGTGTTCTAAATATAAGTGATTTCTAATGTGTAATGTGGCATATATGAACAGTTTACCTAGAATATCTTCCTGATTGTTTTAAATATTTGGAAATATTACAAGTGGCTTATGTGTAATGTGGTACATGTAAGGATGGATCAATAATTCCATGACCTGAAACTTATTATTCACCACTAAATTAAATGTATTGACAAAGAAGAAGTTTGTGCTAAAAAAATATTTGTTGTGTAAAATAAATGTTTTTGTTTTGCTTTATATATATATATATATATTACTTATTGGTCTAACTGCAATAAGTTTGCATTAAAAAAAAAATTAAAAAATAGTATTCATGTACTCAGGGAGCAATTGACAAGACATTCATTTTCACCATACTTCAGGGTGAGAACACTGTCAGAAGTGATCAGAGGAAACGAAATATGAAAACAAGATTGTTCTTTGTTCAACCCAGATGATTTATAATAAAGAAAGTCTTTTTCTCTCACATTTTAATCAAACGGAACAAGTACACTCAACTACCGAAAAGTGATTTATAATTTACTTTTCTACAACTACCACTAGATGAGAACATCAATGACCATTTATTGACCAATCAAATGCAGTTATATCAACGCATGTCATATTACATGTTGGTGAGAAAATCAATGATACTTTGTATTCTGAAAATTTCAAACTACTTTCTGAGGTTGGTGCTAATCAGTGATACCTCAAATAAATAAACTGAAAGTGATCACATTGCTAACAAAATTTACCTCAGGCACAAAAGCAGAAAGAAGCAGACGGTATGACGTAAATGTATCTCAGACACGCAAGACAGATATATATGTTATAACAAATGTCCAACACAACCAAACAGAAGCCGATGTCATAAATTTACCTCAGACAGATAAACAGATCTGATAATGTAAATTTACCTCAGGCACACTCAAGTCAGAGCTGTATATGTTATAACAAATTTACTTCAGAGGGGCAGATGTTATAAAATAACCTCAGATACACAAGACAGATGCATAAGTTATAAGAAATTTACCTCAAGCACACAAATAGGGAGAGAAGCAGATGTGATAATATAAATACATCTAACACAAGGCAGTGATGCATATGCAATAACAAATTTACCTCAGACACACAACCAGATATTATAATATCTAACTATTCTCTCTACTTTTATCACACACAACTTTAAAGACCATGGTACTAGAACTTGATCAATTTGGTTTTACATTTTTTTTTTTTTTTCCTTCATATTTCCTTATTGTACTCCCTTGAACATGCTTGTAACATTTATCAACAAAAATGTCATATTCTAGGAATGATTAAAAATTCCACTCAAATATTTATACAGGCAGTTTTTGAGCCAAGGTGGATGGGATAATGTGAAGCAATTGAGTGGCCATCAATGGCCAGACCTAACACCAGACATTTTTTGTTGGGTGTACTGAAAGATCTTGTTTACAGGCTCAAACAGAAAACAATTCCTGATAAATTTTCTGAAATTAATGCAGAAACGTGTCAAATGGTTTGGAGAAGTGTGGCTGATAGGGTTCAGTCTTGTATTGAACATGAAGGTGAGCATTTCAACATGTTAAATAGTTTGTTAATCATAACAAATCATGTGGTTTTTATGTGACAATACTTATAAATTTTCTTAAACTACTGTAATTCATTTTTGTTCAAGAAAAGGTAAGTAAAAAAAGGGTGTTACTTTTGCCGCAACCCATATATTATAATACATAATGATATAAAAAAATTAACCTAAGCGAACTTATTAAAATTTTTACAATCAAATGTTTACTTTCAGTTGTCTCCTCTTGTTTCTCGACTGAACATGTGATTTTTCTCCTACTCAATTTCTGCCAGACATCAGTCATGGTAGTTAATTTGCAGCAATACAAAATGACATTCAAAATTCGACTTTAAATACACAAAAGATTTTATATTTAAAATGAAGTTTAAGCCATTTGCATGCAATTTAAATAAAGATTAAAACTTCAGAAGATATTTAAATTACTGGAAAATGTAAAATTTTTAATAAGTCTAACCATTGCTACAATTCATGCTTTTGGTACCTAAGTGAGACTAAGAATATAATTTATACTGTTTTATGCATTTAGATATGAATAAAAAGCATAATGGTTTTCATATTATAAAGTAATGGGTATTATCATATATGATATGTAATAGATAATATATTATAAAATAATATGATATAAATAATATATAATGATATAGATATTTATTAAATCATAGCTTAGTGCAGCAAAAAGCTAAGGGTCAAACTCACTGAAATACTAATAATGGCTTATGAGACTGGCTTGGTAATTCTTACCTTACTGTGAAATACTTAAATGGACCAACCTCATAGCATTTACAAACTGATTCCATCTGTGGTATTCTTAGGTGTTTAATATGAAGTGTGTCTGTGAAGGGGATATTGAGCGGGGGCAGGGGTCAATATTTTTCTCAGTATGCAATAAATGGGGTGGGGGCTATAATGAAAGAAAAGTCAGAAAATCATTTAAAAGGAACAAAATAAACTTTACTTTTTTTGTTTAAAAAATTTATGTTTCTTTAAAAAATAAAAGAATGAAACATGGTAATTCTGGAATAAAAAAGAACAATCTATATAATATTAATACACTAATCTTGTATGTATGAATGTTCCTGAGATACAGCTTAAACAGTAAATAATATCCCAACCAATTTAGGAGCATCTTGTACCATGAACCCTTGCAGAGTGCAGTGCAAAATTTCATTAAGTATATACGAGAAGTTCTTGAGTTAGACATTTTTGTTTTTACGGCATTTTTAATAGGAAATTCAGTATTTGTTTTCAGGACACATTCTTATATCAATCCATGTATATAAACAAACACTTGCATATTATATTCCAACTATTATGTATGTGAAGAATAAACATTATTAAATAAATTTAAATATGCATAACACAACATATACTTATACGATATAACTTTTTTTTATAAACAAATACTTGAAAGATGAAGCAGCTACATGTGTCTCATGACTTTATAGTAAATAAAATAGATGCTCCTTGATTTGCTGCCATTATGTATTTTGAAGTAAATACAAGGAACAAATAAATATGTGTAATAAAAATATACTTATTTAAAAAAAAAGACTACACCTGTTTTAAGCTATTACTCCAAATTCTAATGCAATGTGTTAACTGTTGAACAATAAACCTTCTTTTCTAATCTTTAAATTCAAATTAAAAATGTGTAATTAATAATAAAATTGATAATATTGTTATCTAATTCATTTCATGAACTGCTTTTAAAAGAAAACTAATGATTTATTGGTGAAACAATATTTTTTTAAACAATGCAATCAAAGGCATGCAAGTAAAAAATATAACAAAATATAATTACTGATTCCCATTTAAGCTCTGGAAAAGAGTGTGAAATCAACAAAAAAAACAAAAAAGGGTGGTTTTAAATAAGCACCGGGCAGGGCTGAAAATTAAAAAAATGATATTAGGCAATTAAGAGTAGGTGTCTATCATGATTTCACCCTCTGCTACTGTTAAAACTCCACTTCTCTTTATAATGGGTTACAAGTTAATTTTTCAAATCTTGGAAAAAACAAGTACATCATCTTTTAGTCTGAATCATTGCAACAAAAAAAAAAAAAAAAAAAAAAACAGAGAACATAAATCAGAAACATATTTTGAAATAGTTAAATAAATATAAACAATTCTTGCTCTTTTTTTATGTGGGATATCTATAGGCTTATTTGCAGAAGTTAATATGGGTATATAATTGCTGATTTCATTTGGATTCTTTTTCATCACTTATGAAATCAGATTATAAACCTATAACAAAAAAAAAAAAAAAAAAAAAAAAAAATGTAATTTCCAAGTTTTAATATAACAATGGATGTGCAAGCTTGAAAATATATGAATGTGTAGCTACATATGTATGTTAAACTATTGGTTACAATAATAAATTGGTGCATATGTTTCAGTTGTAAGGGCATAATCTGTTTAAAGACATTTATTTCAGAGGACAGATCAATTAAACTGAATATTATTGCTTAAAAAAAAAAAAAAAAAAAAAAATTATACCATCAAATACCAGATTAAAGATAATCTCAAATTGAATATTGCCTATCTGGTGGAGTGGCTTCTCATATACAAGTACGCCTGTCTACTGGGGCAGCTAGCCGATCCCTGTTGCAGAACATTTGTGTTTGTTCAACACCTACAGAGCTCACCTGTGGTTTATACTGCAACTATGTTGAGCAGACCTTAGTTAAAATTTGGGGTAAAAAGTGCATTATCTGGTGGGATCAACAGTCTCAACAAGGCCAGTACACACAAAACCTCGGTAACGATGACTTGTGACTTTGTGCTAGCACAACTATTAATGGCTACACAATTTCACAGACATGGTTTGGGTCAACCTGTGGTATAGTTTTCAGACACTTTCAAAGGTGCCATATGCTGAGATCCCCTCCTCAGGCTGATAACATCAACAAGTCAAACTTCCTGATAAATCAACCATGATTTCAAATTCAAACCCAGGTCTTATGGTTGGAAAGTGGTCTAACCACTCAGCCACATGCCCATCTTGCTTATCTACCAAGCCAACAAAAGGATTATTTGATTTGTCATTTTATGGCTTACCAACACTTTGCAGGTTATTTAAAAGAAAATATTTTTAGATTGTAAAATTTTTATTTTTAGGCTAATACAAGACTTACTAATTAATCATAGCTGGGTGGAGAAGAGGTGGACTTGTATCTTTTCACAAGGCTATTTGCACATGAGTGAACATAATGAACCCAACTGGAATTGGAACTTGGCTCTCTGATTAACAATTCAGAGCCATTATCCATTAGACCACCTGCACATCCAAGCTTACAGTACCTGGTATTCCCAAGTGATCAACCATGTAAATACTAACCAAATTCGACATTGCTACAGGGAACATGAGGGAACCAATGTTTCAACATGATATGGCTGTGAACCCAACAAAAGGATATTTTATACTTTTGTATGTTTTTTTTTATCTATTATGTGCTATAATGAATCTGAAAAAGGGTAATGGTTATTAGACCATGACTAATGTGCAGTTATTGAAATCCTCATTGGGTATTTACATTATTTACACATGGACTATATTCCACCATCTTTATTGCTGTTATCACAACATTTCAGCTGTTGTGTCTTCTGCCCTTCATCAGATGATTGTCGATGTATGTAATCTTCAGGGAATTTCAAACTTTTGTTAAAATATACAGGAATAAATTGTTCTCATTCCACTCTCCATATCCAGAAATAGCTCATCATACCTCACTGGGTACTCTGACACTTATGGCCTGGCTAAAGGTAAAAGTTTTGAACAACTATAACAATATTGGAAAGATGGCTCAGAATTATTAGGTTGGTGCAAAAATAATGACGTAATAATGTCGTTTTTTGACGTTACGTCAAAAAAACGACATTATTACGTCATTATTTGCACCAACCTAATATTAATCATAGAGCTTACTTCTAATTTCTATGGGGGTTATAGGTACCTCCACAAAATCGCTAAAAAATAGAGCATAGTCTGATGAAAAAGACGCCAAACTTTATGAAAACAAAATTTTATGAAGAGAAAAAAACCAAAGTTTTTTTTAATTATTTTAAAAAAATTTTTGCTTCTTTTTAGAAGAAAATTTTAATTATAAAAACCTTGTTTCTCTTTGTACCAAAAGGGGCTAGTAAATAACAGATAATTTTTAGCACATTTTTTTTGTATTACACACATTAATTTGGAAAATCTTGCAAAAATAAAAATAATTGTCAGATGTTAATGAAACTTTCAGAAACTATTCACAGATGATCAAAATTATTATAAATATGTTTTTTTTTTATTAAAGTCATGGCAGAAATATTTTTTTTTATATTTATTAACACCCCCATAACTAATTTTATGAAAAACTCTAGAAATTCTAGCGCGTCAACCTTAGTGATTACAATAGTTAAAAGCACAAGGCTTTGAAGAATGCAAATAGTGTTTTTTTTTTGTTTTTTTTAATTAGCTCCATGGTACCTAAAATCAGCTCTGAATTGTAACATACAAAACTTAATAAAACAAATATATTGTTTAATTTCAAATGCTTTTATTTGTTTTTAGTTGTTTATATGAATATGGACAATATTTTCTGAAAGCAAAACATTTTTCAATGAAAATTGAATTTTTAATACAATTATTTGTTATTTCTTTAATTATAATAGATTTTTACATTAAGTTTTTAAAAATATTATAACATTAGTTAAAAGCACCATCAACCTTTCAAAGTGCCCATATGAGATTGTCTAGCGCTTTGAAACTTTTATCATCTGGACCAATCAGAAGACCCGCAGTAATTAAAAAAATGTAACTTTTGTGCTTATAATCGGGCATAATTATAAAGTATGGAAGACCAACCAGGATACAATTTAGTTGCATTATTTGAGTTCAGCATTGTTCTCTGCTGTTAAGGCCTTTACTTTTGCGAAAACACTTATGGAGAAGTTAATTTGATTTTTCAATTTCAACTGAGAAGGGTACCTATAAGTATCAGTATCATCTTATGAAATTTAACTACTGCTAAACTTTAATTTATATGATCCTATTTTGATTTTAATCTCAGTTATGAAATTTTTCCATAAATGAAATATCAAAATTAATAAAATGAATGGAAATACAAATAAGACGGTAAAATGTAATATAAATGTACATAAAATTATAGTATTTTATGTACACTTCTGATAAAATTTCATAAGAAAGGTACCTATAAATTAATTAGATACCTTTTTCTTATGAAATTTAATCTCACTCTTAACAGTTATTTTTTAATTTCTTTATATTTTCCATAAAGCATCATGAATGTGTCTTTCGTCACTTGTCAAGCTACGCAAAAGGTTATGACCTGCTTTGTTTTATTTTCAAATTACATTTTTTCAGCGCAGAAGCTAAGTTAAGCTTGGTTCAAAATATTTTAAATAAACATTATAATTTCTGATTTTATTTTATTGAAAAAATGATAATTGATTTTTAAAAGAATATCAAAGTCAGATTTTCATCTTTTTTATCAAATGATTGAAAATGATTATCTGTCCTTTTTTTTGACAAAAAAAAAAAAAAAAAAAAAAAAGATTTTTAATGAAAATTTCGAACGTGCTAGGAACGATTAAAAAATGTAAAAAAAATACCCCAAAAATACTTTAATCTTTCCTCTTTAATAATAATATGAACATTAGACGATAAAAACTTGTTTTCGTCAAGTTCGGCATCTTTTTCATCATGCTATGCTCTGTTTGTTTATATTTCGTGGATTATAATTATATATATATTCATTATATATATTTCTTTCTCAGGTATTATAATTCTGTGAAATTGTTATAGTGGAACACACCTATTCTATAGTTAATAGACTCTCCCACCTATAATAAATAGGAGTAGTAAGAGTAACAAGGGAGTCGCTCAGTGGGTCGGTCAGTCAGTCGATGCCGGACGACCGTTAGCCGGATACTAAAGTATCAGCTACCACAACTAGATTTCTCCGTGTCATTACCTATTATATCAAGTTCCTAACGTTTTGTACGTCAAACCTATTTTAGGACTGACTTAGTACAAATACAAGCCTCCACTGTGAAACCACTACATAACACAAACGGAGCTATACTATAAGTTTATATTAGTGAATATACATGATATATATATATATATATATATATATATATATACATACACACACACACACACACACACACACACACACACACATACATACATACATACACACACACAAAAAAAAAAAATACACATTATTTAAATTGAAGTGTCTGTTAGGAAATTAACATCACCATGTGAAATATTTGACCAATCAAAAAACTAAAACCCTATTTTACTTGCGACTACTTTCAGTAAAAATTTCTTAAAATCCACAGATTTTTTTTACTTTCTGAGATCTGCAGTGCTGTCGTCTTCAAGCCAAACACAAGATGGGGCTACATAGCTTTTTTTTCTTCCCTCATAGCACATGCTGAAAGAAACATGTCAGCTGCTTCAAACAAATTATTTCCAACAACAACAACAGAGATGATCAGTTAATCTTTGCTGACAATAAAAGCTTTTTCTCTACCACTGCTTTTTTCCATGGACCAACTATTTGAAAGTCTTTTCTAAACAATGGATTTTCTGTGAATCCACGGGCCAAATCTTCAACTCAACTAAAGACCATTTTTACTCCTTTTTGACTCCTGAATTCATGTACATATGTTTGTAAATACAAATAATTTATTCAGCAGTGTAGATATCAGCTATTCTTTTAGGAATGACCATAAATTATATTATTGAATAAACTTATGTGTTTTTTTTCCTCTCACTATGAAAATTAAGTCAAAAAAAGCCAATAAGCTACAAAAAAAAAAAAAAAACAAAAAAAAAACAAATCAATCGATTGATTGATTGATCTCTATAGAATTTGAAATGATTGATTGATCTCTATAGAATTCAACTTTCAGTTATTCTACACTACTTGCTTTCAAATCTAAATAGGTTACCAAAATAGGATATGGATATCATTTTACAAATGATTATCATCATAACTTGATGGTTTATTAAAAGTCATCAACATTTGTTTGCAAAACAACCAGGATGTTTACTGTATCTTTGAAATTCAATCTTTGAAAGGGATATTCTTTCACACACATGTTCACTCATGTCTAGATGAGACATTCATTCATACTTGCAGGTTTCTTGTTTTGCTGTTCTTCATTTGTTCTCTCCATTATGGTAAATTTTCCCTGTTGACCCGTCAGTACAAATGTTTTATAATTGGACATTTGAATGCTAAATATCTGGAGGGTAGTCTTGAATTAATTCCTTTTATCTTTTTCTTTGACCAACTTTTGTTTTTGTGCCTTCTTTGAGTTCAGAATTCAAGTCTTTGCTTCAGGAGTTTTTTTGTTCTTTCAGAAAACATGTCCTGTTCACTGAAGTTGGTGACATTTGATAGTCGCTTCAATGCCCATTTGATTGGCACATTCAATGACTTCATTGTTGGTGACTGCCCTCCCATCTGATACCAAGGATTAACTGCAACTTTGATTAATGGAATCTTTCAAAGATAATGATATAATGATCATACACAGTTCAGGTTTCACATCCATAGAGCAATGAGCTAACTACTACTTAATAGACAATGATTTTTAACAAATTTAATTACAAAGAACAGAGTTTTGAGGAAATAAGTGAGTATATGAAGAAGGTTGATGTAATATCAACCTTCCTTATATATCAGTAAATGCTAGACAATTTCCTCAAAGATGGAGAAAAGAATTGAGGCAAGAGAAATTGGGTTATACAGAAGGATGCTAAGAATACCATGGACGGAGCATGTAAGCAACAAGTTTTAAGGAAAATGGAACAAAAAAGACACTTGTACTTAAAAATCAAAAAGAGTTGACACTTCTAGGACACATAATGAAGAAAGTGGGTTTGGAGAATATGATACTCATGGGATATACTGAAAGCAAGAGGGACAGAGTGTAACATCAAGTAACCTACCTAATGAGTTTGTGTAAATGACTGGCAGAACAGGACTAAGAAAAATAGTAAGGAGATAAAGAATGCCTACAAATGATAGGAAATTGTGGAAATCCATGATCACCTATGAGAAAGCAGTTTTATGCAGCTGACAGATCTGAAAGAGTTTGGTACTATTCATGGTGTCCATAAGAAAGTCTTGATCTGACAAGGCTATTTAAAAACATGACTTGAGTTTTCAGGTAAATGCTTTGGTTTTGCAGCATTAAGCAAAAACATCCCTAACACAGCCTATTCTACTAAATTTGTTATAACTAAACCATATATCAAGATAATTATTTAGTATTTACTAATTCCACATATCGAAATTTTATAATGAATTCAGGGTACATGACATCACTACTTTAATTCCAATTCCAGATCATAATTTCTGTTTTTGGAATGGTTTATCTTGAGTCCTATTTCTTGGAACATTTGGTAGAGAATGTTGAGATTTTTGTTCAAAATTATTCTTATCCCAAATATAAATACCTACGTCATCAGCAATGCCCACTTTCATCATCAGTATACTGATCTTGAGAGGCCACATAGCTTTGAATTTTTCATTATCAGATTGATGATAACGCTGAAAGAGGACTTTTCAGACTGTTTTGAAGAATGAAAGGGATACCAAGATAAGTGCGTGAGATTAAGGAAAACATGATGAGACAGATGGGAGTCCTCAAAGGGGACTTTGTAGATGGTTTTGGGATGGGAAAAAAAAATGCTAGGATAAGTGTGTTAGGTCCTAAGGCAAGTATTTTGAAGTACTAACAAATAGGGTATTTTTTTCATTAATCCTAGAACACTAACCATGGGTATATAGTACCCAGCACAAATTTTCCTATTTTTAATTACAATTTTCAGTACCTGATTTTTTTACCTAAATATTATGTTTTTCAGTTCCTATTAATGTTAACTCAAAGTACAAAGTTTGAAGTGCCTGCATGTAAAATATTTCAAATAAAGATTTATACCTAATATTTTTTTTGCTATTTTCAAAATCGGGTATGATATACCCATGGTTAGTAGTAGTGTAACTTTAATTGATGGCTATTGTTCTGGGGTTAATATTAAATACCCAGATATTTCCCAGGCAGACATCATAGACATTCGATTTGAATTCTGAAATATTAATTTCAGAAAATTTTTTTCATATTAAAAAAAAAGAAAAAAAAAAAAAAAAAAAAAGAACTATTCTAGAGAATACTACCAATCCATGCATAAAAAAAAAAAAAAAAAAATCTATACAAACAGTTCTTATTCTTTTTGCTTTATCCAAGTCTATAAATATTTGGATACAGACAACCTGGCATTTTTTAATATGGAGAAGAAAATCATTTTGTTTTTCTAAATCAACAACTTGTTTTATTTTTATGAGATAATATTTTCAGAAAAAAAAAAAGACAAAAATATCAAACAAACAAACATGATTCATCCTTTCATATATCCACTTCTCTACCTATCTACATGAGCACACACACAAAAAAAAAAGAAAAGAAAAGAAACAGAAAAAAAAATCTGACACTCCCTGACTTCCGGAAGCTGTAAAAGAAATAATTTCTCATGATATAGCATTTCTTGAAGAGAAAGGCCACCAGTTGCTGGTTGTATGACCTTTTCTTGATGGCAGCCAATTTGAAATGATTAATTGTGTACCATTAGTAATGATGCATGAAGGACTACCAATAAAAAGGTCAGCAGTACAAGTACCAAGCTCATTATCCATCTATTGGTGCTTAAGTACATGTTCTTGGAGAAAGTCTTCATTTTATTCAGAACTAATCTGATTTTAAATAAGATATACCTATTTGCTCTTATAAAATACTACAGAGTTATTCATATACCTATAACAACAGCTAAAAGGAAGAACAGTCTGGTCTTGCTACAATACACCTATTTCAGCCACAATGTAAAGCATCCAACAAAGACCGACAGTAGTGAGTCAGTTGTTAAACAAGCTTACCTCTATGACAAGGAAAGCATCATGAGGACAAACACAGACCTTTGGCAGATTTCAGCAATGAAGCAAATACTTTTATATCCTAGTTGGGTTCAAGATACAAAATATGGGAACCAATTAAAAGATCAAATGCCCAGCTATATTAGTGGCTCTTGTGACACTAGCTTGTTAATTCCTGTTCTTTTGTAAAATATCCCAGTTTTCTTCACTTCAAATACCTTAAAATAACAAAGGACAGAAAATGAGGCACTGAAATCCAAAGGCACATTGGAATAGTGAAAGACGCCTTTCAAAAGGCTAAACAAAGTATTAAGAAAAAGGAAGATCTCATTAGAAACAAAGAAAAGAGTGATGAACTATTAGGTTATCCCAAAAGTTCGTAAACGCTTGCAAAAATTTGTAATTTTACTCGCCAAGTAATAACAAAAACAACAAAAATTATTCCTCAAAATAAAAACCATCATTTTCCACGACTGTCTGCCATCGATCTGCAAGCTTACAGATCTGGTACCATTCAGCTGGCTTCGAATCAAAGAATTCTTGACACGCTTCCCCAACTTCAAACGAGTCGAATGATACTGAGAATACCACAGACTGAATCTGTAAGTAAGGAGAAATTTTTAAGGAAAATAGATACAAAAAGATATTTATACTTAGAATCAGAAAGTGACAATTGAAATTTCTACCACACATTTACACAAGCTTATTAGGTAGTTTACTTGCTGCTTTCCTCTGCCCCTCTGCATTTTCACAATAGAGAACCAAGTTTTTCTCTATATCCTCGTAGGGTGGTAGCACCTGTTAGGGTCCCAGCTATGGACATATAGTGAACCCCCAAACTGGGATCAAAACATGAAAAATATAAAAATACATTAGAAAAAAAATTATCAAATCTCACAAGAGAATAAAATTTTAACATTAAATGATCTATAAGGAGTTGATATTACAACAAACCAAACCTCTATATTCTTGAAAAAAAAAAAAAAAAAAAAAAAAAAAAAAAAAAAAAGAAAGAAAGAGAGTGAGAGGAAAAAAAATTACTAATACTACATTACTACAATTACTATAATTACTACATTATCTAATTACAATGGTAACAATTGGTAGAGACTATGTAACTCTTTTCACACTAATTTCTGTATTGAGAATTAGTATTTACATCTTTAGTTTTAATTCTCAAAGACAAAAATTTTAAAATTTTTCACTTTCTTCAAAGCAAATGCACTCTTTGTTGAACAATTCACGTGACTATAGTTAAATGGATGGACAATGAAAGGAAGTTCCATTAGTAAATGAAAGGATTAAACATTTTATACAAGAATCTAAAAACCAAAAACTACTTTTGTGACATCCTGTAGGCATAACAATCTAATATCTTAAATTGATTACTGTAATTCTGTTTGTCTTTGCAATTACTGTTGGTTGGTTGATTTTGTTTAGTAGCATGTCAACCTCTATAGGTTATTTAATGCCAAAATTTTCATATTTTGAACACAATTTTATAGCTTCAACTATAGTTAAAATGTATTGTTGGTCATTTTACTATAAATATGTATCATTTGTTAGTGGATTTTGTTTAGCAGCATATCAATCTGTATGGCTTACTTAATGCCAAAATCTACATATATTGTAGATAATTTTATACTTTCAACTAAATAAATGATACATAATAGCAAATAAAATTATTGTAATACACAAACAAAAATATTAAAAATGTCAGAATTGGGTTCGGACTAACTGAAAAAAAAAAAAAAAAAAAAAAAAAAATGGATTTGGTTAAATTTTATGAACCTCCTTAAACCTTAAACTCCTTTTATTAATGTGGATCCAGAAAGTGAAATAGAATTTTTTTTTTTTTTAGTGGCAAATCGGATCCTGGGACACTTGCTAGCTACCTCAACCGAGTTTTAGTTAGGAGAGTCGATGTAGGGCTCTTAGATTGCCCAACTTTCCATTATATAGTTTATTCAGATCATAGGCTTGTCCGGGTCTATGTGAAAACTTAGATAAGCCTAAGGTTAGGTTGGCTGGCTACTGGAAATTAAACTGTTCATTATTTGGTGAGTGGGATTTCCGGGACCAGTTGCTACTAATGATACACAGGTAATCGACAGGGGTGGTTGTAGGGAACTCCTGGTGGGATAAATAAAAATCCGAAATTAGAACATTTGCTGCTGATTTTAGTCGTCAACTCAATCTAGATAAATTAGCAGCGCAAACAGCTTTAGAACAAAAAGTTGATTGGGCAGTTAAATCCCGTGATAGTGGGGAAATAGCCTTAGCTAAGGCAGAGTTGTCCTCCTTGCTTATTAAGAAGGATCAAGCTCTGGTAGTTAGGGCTAGTTTAAATAGAATGTCCTGAGGCAATAAATATGGCTGCTGAATTGCATGCAGAGGAGAATCGGAGCACGTCTTGGCCACATATCGCGTGTGTCACATTGCCAGATAAGCAGACCGTGACTACAAACGAGGGCATATGTGAGACTTTTCGTGAATACTTTCAGGAACTGTTCACCAGGGAGCCTGGTCTGAGCCCTGCTCAGTTCGACACCTATTTAGCTGGCTTTCCCTGCCTTGAGGCAGCTGAAGCAGCTAGGTGTGAGGATTCCATTACAGAGTAAGAAATCTGGGAAGCACTGAAACAGATTGGCCTGTCTCCAGGATTAGATGGTCTTCCATACGAAGTGTACTTGAGGCAATTGCCCGTTTTTGTTCCCCTGCTGGCACCGATTTTCAGCAACTGGATGAAGCAGGGGTCTATAGCCCCAATGCTTCAACAGGGATGTAATCAAGTTGTTACGTAAGGACAAAAACTTTTAACTATTTAACTATGCTAAACACAGAGCTGCTCTCTCTAGTCTGATTAGCTCCAAACAGACGTGCTGTGAAGGGCAGGATTATCCAGGAGAACCTTCATATTGTATGCTTGATCATTGAGCAAGTAAACAGTGAAGCTGCACTGATCAATTTAGATAAATCCAAGGCCTTCAATAGGGTTGACTATCACTTTCTCGAGGCTGTCCTTTTGGCGGCCGGTTTTGAGCCATACTTTCACACCTGGATCAGACTTCTGTATGCAACCCCCGGTGTGCTGGTGAAGGTGAATGGAGTACAATCGGAGCCTTTCATATTGTCTCACTCCATTCATCAAGGTTGTCCGCTTTCGCCATTGCTTTACATTCTTGCGTTGGAACCCTTTCCTTCACAATTTAAAGAAAAATCCAGTCCTACATGGAATTTCCCTACCTGGTGCTGCAACCTCACCCAGGTATTCCGCCTATGCTGACGATGTTTGGGTTCTTGTGTCGAGCAGGGCCAAGATTAACGAAGTCAGCAAAGAAATCAGTGGTTATGAGATGGTGACAGGGGCCAAGATCAACCGCGATAAGTCTGTCGGCTTGCAGTTGGGTGCGTGGAAGGGAGTTTCTCTTCCTGGACCTTTCCTCTAGACAGATGGGCCAGTCAAGATTTTTGGCACCTGTAAGAACTTCCCATCCCTGAGAAGTGTGCACTCATGCGAGGAGGAGGCCCACCGTATGTCCCAAGTCAAATGCTCCTTCTACCATGAATGTCATCATGCTCTGAAATGCCTCTTACGGGCATTGGATGGCCTCTCCAACGTCCAGGCATTGTCTCGTAGGGCATTATATCAGATGTTAGTGGGGGCTGTTCATGATGAACTGATTGACGAGCTCAGTCTTATGAAGCAGGAGGCTCACTCAATGTGGCCTTGGGCGCCTGGGTTGAAATGTCTCAATAACAATGAGGCATCACTCACCTGGCTGGTGATGCATGGAGCTCTCTGGGTCACCAAGAGACTGCGCAGTGGGCTTAGAGAAATATCCAAACTACCGGTGCTGTAGTGGGAAAGTTGAGACCATTAGTCATGCCTTCTTTCATTGCAGGGTGGTAGCACCATTGTGCAAGTATGTTGAAGACCCTCATGGTTCACATGCTCTCTGGAAAGTTCTTTGTCCTTGAGGGCACTTCTGTTTGAAGCAATGTGGCTCTGCTGCTGACAAAGGCTGAACATTATGTGTTCCTATGCTTGCTAGATGTTATGAGAGTTGTGATTTGGATGACACATCAGAAGGGATTCTATGAAGGTGAGGGCTTCACTTCTTCCCAGCTGATCTTGTACTTTAAAGTCAAGATTATGTCGGAAAGGCGACGACTCACTTCATCAGAATTTGGCAAAAGGTGGGTGAATCTTGCACGTTTGTGTCATGTGAAAGGAGCTGACCTGGAGTGGCACTTTGATGCTGGTTAGGCATCAGGATATTGCTTTGTCTGGGTTGAACATGGGCAACCCTTCCCGAAATTAGGTTAGCTTAGGTTTAGTTTTGATGCTTTAGTTTCCTTTTTCAATAAACTTAGCTAGGGCATGTATGCTCATTGGCCCCTTTTATTTCTGTCCCTATTTTTCTTTAAGTTAAATTCCCATCCCCTCCCTCATTAAGTGGTCAGTGATATCAGTTCTCTAGTGGATGCGGGGCGACTTTCTTTTCTTGTGTGATTTTTTGTATTTGTTGTGTCTAAATGAGTGCGTGTCTGTGTGAGTGCTTGGGATGAATGAATGTTTTATTTTATTATAGTCCCACATTAATTTCATCCAGTTAACTGATGTTTCTGCTACATTTAGTGATTGTGGGGGGGGGGGGGGTTATTACTAACATGATTTTGTTTAGTTTTTTGTAAATAGTTTTTATTTCATATTGTAAATACTCATTAGGGCTAGTTTTTAAAATTTTTGGAATTGTTGTTTTATCCCCACCCCCAGACGATAAATTGTACATATGGGGATTAGTTAGTATTTTCATGGAGACATTGAGGTATTATGTTGGATGTGGTGTTTTGGTGCAAGGAATATTGTTAGTATGATTGGGTCAGCATTTGCGGCTAGCTAAGTTTCAAGTTAAGACAAAAGACTAACCTTTTCTCCCCCTTCCCCTTTTCAGCCTTGTGCCACATATTCTGTTATCATAGAATTAAATAAACTTTTGACTTTGCATTTCAGTGGACACATTTAAAAATGTGATCTCTCGCAGAGATCCACGTTTTTGCCCACTTGTAGGAAAACACCATGAAACACACATATATGTACGTATGGACTTTCACCAAAATACAAACTCTTTACGTTCACACACAAACAAATGTTGATGTCTTTGTCACTTGTAAATTTGTTTTCTTTACATCTTCAGTTGGACTCAACTTGAGTCCACCATGTTCTTGTAGTTGGACCTTCTTCTAGCAGGAATAAACAGTACATGTTACTAATTCAACAACACGTAACCCCCCCCGGTCCTCTACAGCCCTGTCAATTTTCCAGGATTTTCAAAGTTCGCACCTGTATGAACACTGCTTAAAAGACTATTTCAAGAACTGATAAGTTCCTGAAATAGTGTTTTAAGAAAGATTTTATGAATTTCAACCAAAGTAATACTGGTTGCTCAGTCAATGAATGCCGAATGTTTCTTTATAAAAGAAGCAGCTAATATTACTAGTAATACAGTTGCTTTATTTTTTTTCTTTCCATTATCATTAGTAAGCAGCATGGCTCTGAAATAATGACTAAGCCTCAAGCAAGATTTGAACTTGCATCTCTCATCCTTGGAAGTCTGTCTTAATGGAATAATTGACTTACTAATTAGAATGTGAAAGCTAGTTTTTCAAATCTAATAATGTTGATTTCATTTGTTATTTTCTATGAATGCCAGATACAGTGTCATCTTTTTTGGTTGATACACACTTGTAGTATTAATAATCATAATGTTTAGTTTCTTAGATCAAGCATTGCCAATTACCATTTAATTCTGGCTAGAATTTCTTTCATATTTCTTTCAGTTGCTTTCTCAAAACTTCCAGAACTTCATTCTACAATCATAGTATTTTATCCAATTAGCTCTGTGACAAACTAATTTTAATACACACTCTTTGTTGGTACAATGTATAAAGTTATATATCATGGAATAGAATTAAAAAAATCTGATAACTTGGCATAACATGCTTGAACATAAATCTTTGGGGGAAAATGTATGACAAATTGTAAAAAAGTTTCTTTCCACTTTGTCTTACATTTTTCCCCAATATTGTTCTTAATATATAAAATATATATGCACAGACAGACATCCCTCATTTATCACAGTTAACCAGTTCCAGACCCTATCGCAATAAGTGAATTTCTGCGAAGTAGGATTCTTTATTTATAAATTGAATATTTTCATAGAGCATAGGAAACCTGTTTATGACCTTATAAATACATTTTTTTGACATTATAAGAGCTCTCTAGACATGAAATAACACCCCTGTAGTCACCTTTACACTTATATTACCCAATATATCAGAGAAAATAAGATATTAGACATTACAAATATCATCATTATTATTGTACTTTAAAATCACATACAAAGTTCTTACATGTACATTGCTTCATCATTGAACAAATTGTAGGTTAGTTAATGTGAACCTAGGAAAATAATGCAACTTGTTTGATGGTGAAGCGATGAAGAGGTCGACTGCAAACAAAGGTTACTGGTCCTCTAAATCATTTGCATAAAAACCTTTATACCTTGGAAGGACTAATAAGCATAATTTGATGTTTTCCTTTCAGCACATCCTTGAAATCAATTATCCTATTTGCATAAATATCTTTGTATATAGTTTTGGTTTTGTTGTCAAAAAGTAAGATTTGGTTTTATTTTAATCAAATACTATTGCCTTGTTGTCTTGTATTCAGTTTGTTGCTAACTTACTATCTTCTGGACAATTTTGTTTGCAGACTCCTTTGTACCAATATACAACCAAACACATCCCCAACAAGTGATCCACAGCACTCCTGCAACAATAGCCAATCAGTGAACAGCACATTCTGATTAGCATATTGTGTGAGAGAGTTGAGAATATTCAGTACAATGGACTTGGCATGACAATGGTTATGGTCAGTAGATGCTACATGTTCTGACTCCTGATCAAAAGCACCCAGTTTCATATTGAGTCAGATTTATCTGCATTTTCTAACCTAGGATGAGTGTTGAGCTCAAAACATTGAGCCAAAGACAAAAGAGACAATTTATCCAGTAGAAACACCCCTCCTCATCTCTCCAAAGAAGGCCAAGGTTGTTTCTTTTGTAGAAAAGATTATGGCCTCAGTTTTGGAGTTTTATTGACTATCTTCAAAAGAGTGATATCAATGGAGAGCAAAATGCCAACTTGCTGAGGTAGTTATAAAAGGCTATCAAGACCAAATGATCATGATAACTGACAAAATGAGTCTTGTTTAATCAGGACAATGCTCCAGTACACAAGTTTTTGTTTTCAATGACAATTGTGTGGGACTGTGACTTTGAACTGATTGATCACTACCCTTATTTGGATCATCTGGCTATCATCTATTCCCCAACATAAAAAAACATGGCTGGGAACCAGTATCACAGTGATGATAATGTCAAATCAGTTGTCAATAACTTTTTTGACCAACAGAATGAAAGATTCTTCACTAATAGAATCCAAGCCCTAGTTTAAGTGTGCTACTAAATTGGTATCTAGGTTCCACCAGTTTACTGTTGAAATAGCTAAATGCAACCACCACTTCTACTCCGACAGTTTCTTTTCTTGCACTTCCTACCTATAGATCTCCCTTCCATTTACTTGCTTCTGCGATAACTACAATCTTCAAAAATTTAAATGCAATGCCAATCACTATCTTTTATATTCTTGAATACAGTTCATCTTTTGTCCTTTCCTCACTCCTCCCTATACTAAGTCTTTTCTCTCACTTTCACTCTCTGTAAACCCCTGTGTACTAGTTGCATACCCACCTTGCTTGGAGTGAATTAAAAAAAAAAAAAAAAAAAAAGTACTGCAACACCAATGGTAGAAGTGTGTGTATTGCAAGAAGGACTATGTTGAAAAATAAATCTAATTTAGTCATATTCCACGAGAGTATCTTGGTTCAGCCTATGAACTTTTTAGCCAACCCATGTAGAAGAATGTTCTACATATATCATTCCAGCTTTTCTGAAGTTTTTGGATTTCTCGTCTACCTTGTATTTTAAAGAATCATAATCAACAACTGATGGTCATCAACTTCTGGGCTTGATTTCAAGTGACAAGTCAGCATTCTTCAGATGCTTAAATCAGCTTTGGGTGGTGTGGTTACATATTTTATATTACCTTCTATTTCCCAAATTATGCTTCAAAATTGCCAGAATTTCATTTGTATCTGTAGCAATAGAAAAATAAATAATAACAAGAACAAAATTTCATCAACTCTAAAAATAGATGAATATTCTCAATTGCTACGCTATGAAGACATTTCCACAAACAAATCAGAAACACTTCCAACAAGGATATAACCAACTACTCAGAAACAGTCCTGACAAGGATACAAATGTCAGACTGGCACGCTAATTGAAGATCTGTGTTTAACCAGGAGAGGAGTTCATGGCTTGTGGACCAATAAGAAGCTAAGTGGCAATTTTGAAATGAATCTGTCTCACTAGGACACATCTATAAGGACATGAATTAATTTTACCAATTCTCCAATGCAGTAGTCAGTGTAACATAGCCAGAGCTGAAATACAACCCACTTATACACAACCCACATGGTCCTACACAAACAAGCACATATCTCCTACCATTTACACAGATGACTACTATGCTTGTATACATATAGGTACATGATAAAAATATACTTTTAAGGTATAGCATATTTATGGGTAAAAGTCATCAGTATTAGGGATAAAGCATGTATAAATATAAAAGTGAATACCAACTGGCAACAGTGTTTCATGCAACATTCAGACCATATAAGATAAACAACAAATAGAAATGTTTATCAATTTAACATGTTTCACTTTTATTAAAGTTTCAAAGAAAAAGAAATTCTAGTATTTTTATTTTTGTACTGTTTGATTTTCATATACATTCAACTCTTTAAAACAAACATTAGCATAATTTATGGCATTCTGAATTCAACTCACTTGTAATACACAGGAACAAAACTGGCCATAACCGATTTTAAAAATGCCACTCTAAATACAAAAAAAATCTTTGTGTCAAAAGTACTTTGAGGAATTACTAATAAATATTACCAACTAGAAGCACACATCAAAACATTACATCACCAACCTTTACTGAATCCATTCTTAAGGAATCTAACATGTTTATCTAAAATAAACAGTATGTATAATGTCTACTAGACAGTGCGGATATACATCATAATCAGAATCTCACATAGACAAACTAGAATTATTACACACTTACAAACAAAGCAATATGTACAGTTTTTCAGTTGGGCTTGGAATCCATTAATTTCTTGGAGCTTCAAAGGGACGCGTTGTCTCTCCATCAATTTGGAAGTCTATAAATTATACTAATGTTTGTTTAATAAGTTGAATGCACATGAAACCTAAAGAACCAATGAAAATATTTCTTCTTTTTCTCCCTATCTCATTCTCTGATGAAGCTTTAATAAAAGTGAAAAATGTTAGATTGATAAATGTTTCCTATTTGTTCTTCATCTTATATTCATATATACACACAATATATATATATATATATATATATATATTACATGGTGTAGTAATGGAATGGAATGGATAGCAGTAACTCTGAAGAATCAGAGAACAGAGTTCAAATTCCAGTAGAGCGCATTAGTCATTTATGTGCAAACACTCTTAAGAAAGGTATGGATTCATCACTTCTCCCTATAGCATTGGGTGGCAAATGGTCTAGGACAACTTTGAATTCAAAACTGGAGGAGAGTTGTTTGGGGACCATGTATGCGCACAAGTTCTCTGAATTTGGCTCATCCAAAAAATCTTTTGTTCTAGTGTTTTCCTTAGAGTATTATTAACCAGAACTATGAGTTTATATGAACATTATAACAATGGAAATGAGTATTTGAATCTCATGTTTGTTAAAAAAAAGAAATTTCATTTTGATGCTGTAAGAATTATTAAAACCAAGTCAACCAAGGATTTGAGAAACGCACAATATGGAGGAAAGAAAAATCATAAAACATTTATTGGAATAACAGCACCATTAGCAACAACAAAAGCAGTTATTGGAACAACAAAAATATTACAAATATTGGCACATTAAACAAAGATGTTTGCAGAAATCAAGTGAAACTAGTACTACATTTTCATTCAACCCTGATGTTACAAACTCCACTGGTGAATTTTTATATGACACTATATAATTACTTTTATGTTTTTGTCATATTACAGAAGGTGCAAGGAAATTAAAAAAATAAATAAAACCAAATAAAAAATTGCCAGAGCTGGTCAGATGAAGAAAAAGGTACATTTATTTTTAATAAAATTGTCCTTCAGAGCATAAAAAAAATATAATAATTACATTTTACTTGCAAAACCAGGAAAAATTGTTGTTTCATATAACAGTGTTAATTTTGTTGAAAATTTTCAGAAAAAGAAGCTTCCAATTTCATATACATTGGCAATGCTTTTAAACATTAGCAATGTGTATGAAATTGAAAGGATGACAAACTATTACTTATGTTGGTATTGTCAATGGCAAATGTGAAAAATTTAACTGATCGAACTATCTCCAGATATGTTTAATTTTTGTGCAATGGTTAACTTTGAGTAAAAATGCAGAAATTTGTTCTTGCATTCTAACAAAACTTGAGCAGGACCCTAAATTAACCTTACAGACAGTGGCAGAAGAATGTCAAAGAATTCTAAATTTAAAACATTTAAAACTGCAAAATCGAAGAAAGGGATATTATACACATACAGATAGTGTGACCAAAAGGCGAAGAAGAAGAAGAAGAAAAGAAGTGACTGAACAAAACCAGTGTTATGGTTACAGTGGACTTAATTTTAAGGCAGATTGACCATTCAAAAGTAAAAAAGTGTTTCCAATGTGGGGAAACTGGATCATAGAAAAAGTCATTGAAAATCAAAATCTGAATAAGGCAGAGAACAAAAAAAAATTTGTGAAAGTAAAGATGAATAATGAAGTAAAACTTCAATTGGACACAAACAGCGACATTTTACGATAAATGATAAAACTTAGAAAAATGTTGGTGAACCTACATTAATGAAAACTGAAACAGTTGCACATGGCATCACAGGACATGTAACGTCTTGTGTGGCAGTAAAACATTCAAAACTAAGGAATTCGTAGTAAAAAGATAATACGTTAAAGTTATTGGGCACAAACTGGATGGAATGGTTTGATTTGTTGAGTCTGAATGTTTTTAAAGGTATCTGTCTATGTTTCTGAGAGGAGGTATTATGTACACAAGTTACATTATTCGGACTGTTGTCCTCATCTTTGTTGCCATATTTATCACAATGTTTTGGATGTTGTATGCTCCGGCCTTCTTCAAGGACACATGGCACAGTGGATAAAGGCATTAGTTAGATCCAGGGACAGGACCCAAAGAGTGTGAGTTCAATACCTTGTTAAGACAGTGGAGAACTTGGAGAGGGGAATTAACAGGAGATAAATGATAACTGACATCCATTATACATGGCATGTAGAACTAGAACAGTCTACCCAAGTGAGCAAAATAAAGGGTTCAGTTTGACATTCCACCTGAAAAAGGCTGGAGCATACAATGGCCAAAACATTGTAATAAATATGGCGACAAAGATGCGGACAATAGTCAGAATAATGTAAATAGAGTTTTTAAAGGAGTTAAAAAATTTTCTTAGTGTTCTTCAAAGGTCTTGGAAAAACATACGAATGCAAAGGCAATTTTTCACTACAAGGAAAATGTAGGTCCCGTTTTTAAACCCAAATGTTAAGTCTTTTGCAGTTGTGGAACCCATTAACAAAATAATTTGACAGATTAGAAACTCTAGGAGTCATTTTGCCCACAGATTATCCTGATATGGCAGCCCCAACAGTGTATATAAAAAAGAAAAATAATATCCATGCATGCACAGATTTTTCTACAAGGTCAAATGAGTGCCTATGGCCCCCTTACAAATCCATTACCATTCCACCCCCCCAAAAAATTTTCTAAATTAAATAGGGGGGGGAAGAATTTTTTCAAAAACTGACATGGCAGATGCATACTTACAAGTGGATGTAAAAAAAATTAACAATTAACATACACAAGGGTCTATACAGTTTTAATAGGCTATCATTTGGGGTCAATGTAGTACCTAGCAAGTAATGGATATGATGCTAGCTGGGCTAGATTTTGCCATTGCATATTTGGACGATGTACTTATAAAAAGTGAAACAAGATGGCAAAATTGGGAACATGCACAACAAATATTCTAGAGAATAAAAGATTATAGGTTCAAAGTCAGTGAGGAGAAACGTAAATTTTGCAGGAGCAATATAAAATAATTGGGATAAATAATGCAAATGGGCATAGCACTCATCCTTGAGGGGTCTGGTCTATTTAAAATATGCCTGCTCTAACAAACGTTGCTACTTTACAATCATTTCTCAAGATTGTAAGCTATTACAATCTTTATGGGCCAAACATGCATAAATTGAGAGCATCTTTAAAAAAATTATTGGGAAAAAAAAGTGTGGTATGGAATATCAAAAATCTTTTGAAGACATAAAGGACATGTTAACATCCGAATTATCATTAACACATTTCAATCCTGATTTAGAAGTAATTATTGCATCAGATTTTAGCAATTATGTCATTGGAATACTTATTTGTCCTAAAGTCAAAGATGGTAAAGTAAAAGCAGTTGCCCATGTATCTAGAATGCTAATAATAGCTGAAAAAAAATTATAGTCAAAATCAAAAAAAAAAAAAAAATACTAGCTATTTTTTTTTTTTCACAAAAT
The DNA here is from genome assembly GCA_963932145.1 of Acanthosepion lycidas. NCBI lineage: Eukaryota > Metazoa > Mollusca > Cephalopoda > Sepiida > Sepiidae > Acanthosepion > Acanthosepion lycidas. Next base: position 37,503,132 of record OZ010596.1, on the reverse strand, counting down.
GATTCACAGGAGGAAATTTATTCTGCAAACCATTATGGACTATTTTTGGTTCTAAAAAGGTATTCCAGCAAGAGATGGTGATTGCTTCTTTAATGTCTGAAAAGGAGATAAAGTGTTTTGGATAACACAATAAGGGAACTACCTGGACTTTGTACAAAATTAAAATACAATTCAAGAAGGATGACCACATTTTGAAAATGATGGATGATGGAAAAGTGAGATGGAAAGAAAGAAAAAAAATAAACCAAGCATTACTGAAAATAAGTCTTTTTTCCATCTGTGATGTAATACTGATATATGCTGACAAAGTAGTAATTTCTGCTTCCTCACAAAAAAGAATTTTAAAGAAGACTTGTGTTGGATATTCTGGAATGTCAAGAATGAAATCTCTTATGAGAAGTTACATATATTGGCCTAAAATGGACCAGGATATTCAAAGTTTGGTTAAGTCATGCTGAAATTATGCTCTTAAACCCTGTCCTCATACTGATAAATCTTGATCTAGGTTGTATGTTGATTATGTTGGACCTTTGAATGGCATGTATTACTCGATTGTTTTCCAAAATGGCCAGAAATATTTAAGTGTAGAAGACTGACTTCCACTGTAACTTTTCTTCACAAACTGCTTTCAAGATTTAGAGTTACAAAGACTATAGTGTCTGATAATGAGACCCAATTGACTGTGTGACTTTCAAAATTTTTGCAAATACTATGTAGTTGAACAAAGCTGTCATACCATCCAAGGTCAAATGGTCAGACTGAAAGTTTTGTTGATACGTTCAAAAAGAGCATTAAAGAAAAAAAAAAAAAAATCAAATGGGGAAAAGACAGAAGTAATGCTCCAAAAGTTTTTTAAGAATTTATAGGTTGACCCCTAACCCTAATACTGCACTAAGGATGTCACCAGTGGAACTAATGTTTGCCAGGAAAATTAAATGTGTTTGACAAACTACTGCCTAGAAAAAAAAATAAAATTTGGCATAGTAGGAAATTAACTATAAAATCTTTAAAGCTGGAATTGAGGTTTTCTTCAGGATTTATAAGGCAGGAAAGGAAAGTTGGGAAGATGGTGAAATTGGCAGAATGATGTATATGGTACAAGGCCAAAATTAGCAACATAAAATGCATTTAAGCCAATTAAACCAAGATATGATATGGAAATAAAGAACCAAAATGATTTATTTATGAAAGTATTGTATGATACTTTTGATTTGCCAACTCCAGTTATAACTACTTGAACACACTGTGTTAGTAAAAGAAAAAGAAATCAAAGGAAGTTTTAGAAGTGAACCCCCCAGAAAAAGAATATATGCATCTTAAAAAAGCAACTGACTTTCACTACACTAAATTGTTGAACATAGACTCTTCCATTCGCTATGAGAAGAATGTCAGCTCATAGGACCAGGAGTTACAAAGCAGGGTGCACACATTGCTGCATTAACTACAGTATTCCCTATTATTGCATTATTAATCCATGTGATTAAACAGTTTTTTCACTAATCTTTTGTTCCAGTGGAAATGAATGCATGCATGCATGCTCCCAGAATCTCTTGCGTGTGCACCAGGACATTTATCTTTGAATTCACATCTTATATATATATATATATATATATATATATATATATGTTATATAAAAATTCATTTTGCATATTTTAACTGTATATGGATTTTCTTTCAACTCTTACAAAAGGACATATAAACATATGGTAGGAGAGGACAATTTTGCTCCAACATCTTCTGCCATCCTCCTTCTAGCTCAAAAGCGTCAACTTATATCCTTTTGACCAGGCTCCAAGATTCTGGTGGGAACTTTGGTTTTAGCTAACATCAATAGTCTCATTATTTACATTATTCGAACTATTGTCCTCATCTTTGTCGCCATGTTTATTACAACGTTTCGGCCGTTGTACACTACGGCCTTCTTCAGATGGTTGCCTACAAAGATGAGAACAATAGTCCAAATAATGTAAATAATGTATATAATACCTCATCTCAGAAATATAAACAGATCAATAGTCTCTTTGAGTTAATTTTTTGATAGGACAAAATTATTTCATTTCCCATCATTATTTTCTTTTTCATAATGGAAGTTATACGTAGAGCCTTCCTGATTTTTTGTCAGTTTTCAGTCACAAATTAGTAGAACCTTTCCCCCAAACTTCCAACATATTTCAGCTGGATTCAGTCTTTTCTTCTTCCTCTTTTTATTTGCAGGTTGCCTTCTCGTTAGTTGAGAGTGAAGTATATAAAGAGAAGTTTAGACGGCAAGAAAGAAAGAGATAAGGGTTTTAAAAGGAATTGCAAATGCCGTTTTTATTTTTGTGTTTTTATATATATTTAAATTGGGACTCACTACGCTACCCCCATATATTTACTATTATAACATTTGAAAGAAAAGTTACTATTAAGTTATATATCTCACACACTAATAATATTACTAACAGAGTGGAGTCAGTCTTTAGATGAGTACTTGTAACAAGATTTTAGGTAACAATCTATAAAAAATATTTTTATTCATACATTCTAATATATAGAGGTTTATTTTAATAAACCTCCTTATATATTTAGCTAATCTTGTTAATTCCTGTTAATCTAAAGATTTCAATTTACAATAAGTGTCCAATTACCATGACCCTATATAAGACTAAGATTAGACAGGTAACTAAGCTAGTTATGTATTTTCTCGGCAAACAACAATAGTTAAAGTTCATGCTCATATAAAAAATGCAATTTCAAATGCTCATTTAAGGCTAGCAAGTTTACCTATAAGCACATTATCAGGGTGCTCTCTCTCACGTATTCAACTAGGTAAATCATCCCACATCGTGTTTTAATTTCAGTTTTCACTGATGTGCACAAAAACTGGGAAAGGCCTGTTGTATATTCACAAGGGAACAAATGCTAAAAGATAATGCCACAGCAAGAAATGAAAATACAAATCTTGCTTCCAATATATTTGGTTATTCATTCACCAATTCACTTGACACAGTCCAAGAGGTAGGGGAGATAACTCTTGAGACAAATTCACAGCTACTTTATTTCTGCTTTTGTCTCATAACACTTTAAAGGACAAGATCTTCCTTTCAGGCAGTAAGAACATTGACTTTCTTTACCATCTTTCTGTCCATTCCTTTATCTCCAGCAATGACTTGCCACTTATCAATGAGTGAGTAAAAAAAACTGACAATTCTAACTGTTTATACAAGTCTATAACCAAAACTCCCTAACTTCCAGCCAAGTTGGACTTGATCCCACTTATATATATTTTTTTTTTCCACTTGTTGACAGTGGGTGATTGCTTTGATTATTTTTCACATGGATTTTTACTATTTATGCAGTAACTGCCACATTTTGGGCCTAGATAAAAAATAATTCACAGTCCATTTTCCATAATTCACAGTACTCTAAGCTAATCAAATGGGGGCCTACAGTATCACACTCCTTTCTTGAAAGATTGGTGCATCACAATCTTACCACTCCAATTTTAGCTTTATACCAACCCAAGTATTTATATTTTTTCTTATATATAACACACACATACACATGTAAATGTCTGCATAAAGGTAATTAATAAAGAAGACATATATTGCAGTAAAGCTAAAAGAAAATAAATTGTCTATTGAATTACATTCCCATGATCAATCAAAAGTTAATTAAAAGACATGATTAACAGAAAGTAAAGGGTAAAGTAAATGGCAGTAGCTCTGGAACCTCCCCACCAAATGTTTTTTTTTTTTTTTGAAATAATGAATTGGACATTCTAAATTAAAATCACCTAATTTCATAATTGAAATGCAGGTAGTATAATGGTTAACAATTTAGAAAGATAAAGCAGCAAGCTGAGTTTATTATATTTACTTTTGTGCAAATACCCTTGGGGAAGGTGTGAACCCAACATTTCTCTCCCAGGTATGGATTAAATAGCAGATCAGACTGAGCTCTCTTACCTTGAGATAGCAACTAGTTTAGGAGAAAGCAAACTGAATTCAACACCAGTCTGAAGAGGGATAGACTATAAGGCTATTTTCCTCTAGACACATCACTGCTGCTATGGCTGCAGTATGTGAGGTGCTCTTATGACTAATGGGTTATGGAACTTGCGATGAATTTGCCGAGTATGTAATCATAAAGCCACTTGCACATATCAAACAAAAAAATAAATTGATATATTTATTTATTTTATTTTTTGTATTTGCTTGGCTAGTAAGTTGGTGAGATAATGGATTTAATCATGAGCTTTTCACCCCACCCCACTTGCCTGCAAAGTGTGTTCCAATATTTTAAACTATATTAACAGTTTTATCAATGGGATGCTTTATTTGTAAACACATTCCTTTGTATTCTTGTGTTTTTATTAACCAAACAAAAAGAAAAGTAGTTAAAAATATGAATCAAAACAGCTGATAGGCATCTTAAGATTCCTTTCTTTCAAATGCCAGAAGCTATCAAGAAAATACACTTTCCTTGCAAGCTTCTACTCAAAATTATAATTCAAAGCACAAAATATAAAAAGAAAAAGAAAAATTAGAACAGATTTAATTTATCATTTAATTAATCCATTCAAACCATCCTGAGGATGCCTCTTTGAAAGTTGCATCAGCTCAAGATATCAAAAAGGAGGGAAAAAATCTATAGTACACATCAAATTCAGTAAAATCAGCTTTTCTCTATTACTTAAAAAAAGATAAAAAATGTCTTATTTTTATTATTTTTGTTCAATATGCATTATCAAGATTTCTATTCGTTGACATCAACCAGGCAATCAGGTACACACGCACACTTTAAAATATAGTGTATAAATTAAATATCCGTAAGAAATAAGCCTTCAGGGCAACTCAGGTGAAAAAATTGATAAAAAAAATTTGATGAATATATACAGAAATCTTTGTGTAACTATATTTATCTAACCAGAAATTTGTTCTTTTTATTTCATTTTATATACATTTCTGCTGCAAACGTTTTTTTCAGTAGAAATATACATAGTTACATATATAAAAATTCAGATATAACTAAAAATATATCTGTAAAATAATATGAATAAAAACAAAAGGAAAACTTAGCTGATATATATATATATATATATATATATATTTAAAAAAAAAAATTTTTTTAATCATTTCATCCCAAGCAAAGCAGGAATGCCACTAGTATGCAGGGGGTTACAGAGAGTAAAAGTGAGAGAAAAGAAATTGCCACTGCATTTAAACTTTTGAAGATTGTAGTTTTCAGGGAAGCAAATAAATGGAATTGAGTTCCACATGCGGAAAGTGCGAGAAAAGGAACTGTTGCAGTAGAAGTGACCGTTATATTCAACTATTTCAACAGTAAGAAGGTGGGATCTAGATGTCAATCTAGTAGAACACTTAAATTCATGTAGCTGGGGCATTGTCAGAGCAGTTGCCATGAAAATATTTGTAGAAAAGACAGAGGGGAAAAAAAAAGTGACTGAAGTCGAGATGCCAAGTCAGGATCAATTATATTGCAGATCCTGATATGGATTTTGTCAAATAGCAAGAGCACCTGACCAGATATGGCAACAGTATTCAATGCACGGACAAATGGTAGATTTGTAAATGTGCAAGATGGACTGACAAGAAAAAACTTCTGACACAACAGTGACCCACCTTTCCTTGCAGTAGATGCAGTTATTGATTCAATGTAGTTATTCCACGTCATGTCAGTTGAAAATATTAGGCCAAGAAGGTGCAGTCTGTTGCTCTTCAGGAGTCTAGCATCATCCATGTTGATAACAGGCAGGAAAGTTTCTCTATGGTGGTTACATGAGAGCAGCTTAGTTTTAGAGGCATTAAAATTTACAAACCATTTGCTCCCCCAGTTAACCACTGATTAGAGGTTTTTTTCAAGAGCAGTGACCAGGCTGTCAGCTCTGACAGATTTGATATTGAGACAAGAGTAAAGGTTACCGTCATCTGCATAAATACATCAGGAAGATCAGTGAAGAAGATTGGAAACAGCATAGGTCCCAGAGACACCTGCATTCTTGTGAAAGGATCTGTGAGTGAGCCTGTTCAAAACTACCTTCATTTAACAATTTGATAATAATGATTGGATTAAATCAAACAATCATCCTGTAATATCGTAACACTGGGGTTTATGTAGAAGACCAGCATGCCAAACTCTGTCAAACGCCTCTGAGATATCTAGAGCTACAGCTTGAGCTTTGCAGTTATTATCAAGAGCTCGATATACATATTCTGTGATGGTTGTTAGCACATCAGCAGTAGACCTGGCAAAACGGAAGCCATATTTTTTGTCAGAGAGTAGGTCGTGAGAGATAAAATGCTTAACCACTTCAGCATTGATTAAAGCCTCAAATGCTTTGTTCAAAAGCAGTAGGAGACTAATATGGCAATAGAGGAGTCAGAAGGTTCTTCAGAGTTCTTAAAAACAGAAACTACAGAGGAGGACTACCAACAAGCTGGAAATCAGGAAGCAGCAAGGCAATATTTGTAGAGTTAGGAGAGAACTGGAGCCAGAGAGAACACATTTCTTTAGGACGACGACGACAGGATACTGTCACTTCTGCTTGCCTTATAGGAGTCTAATTTAGAAATGTCAGAGACCAGTGACTGGGTTATGTGCATATTACTCAGTAGAGCTTCTGTTCCAGTGGGGAAATCAAGTGTAGGTACTCCAAATGAGTCAAGTGTCGAACTGGAAGAGAATTTACCAGCAAAGCATTCAACCGTATCTGCTGCAGATGACAGGACTTCAAATTGATTGAATAGAGGCGGGATTGAAGATTGAGGAGGAGCTGCCAATAATTTCTAGAACCAAACTTGCAAGATGCTATACATTGTTTCATTCTATTGGCATACAATAACTTTACTTTATTGAGGACACTTTTGCACTCATTATGAACAGAGATATACAGCCAGAACAAGTGATTCCTGTAAGGTATAGAGTGACCAAGCATTCAAGTGATAACTATGGACATAAAAACAATTTAACTTGGTATCTGTTTGCGGGAAATAAAGCATCAATGCCGGTTTTCACCCAGGAGGAGACCTCAAACATGCATTTTTGAACAGGTGATTAAAAACTTCACCCCAAGGTATATTATGAAGGAAATCACAAAACAAGTTCCAATCCACTCATTGACAGTAGAAAGATATTCTGTTGGTAAGAGGTTCTTGGCTAGTAGGGGAGCAGAAAGAGATGTTTACAGACTACCGCATAATCAGAGTTGCCAAGAGGGCTGAGATGCATAGTATGGCATGAATCAGGGATAGAGGTGTTAAAAAAAATAAAAATAAAAAAAATAAAATATGCATATTTAATAATGCATCTGTATACAGTTAATTATATGAATGTTTATTCATTAGCTGGAAATACAATAAATTAAAAATTTGTATGTGTACAAATATTTGTTTTCCCCCAGTGTGCATGTATGTGTATATCTTTTTTGGGATGTATCCAACCATTTTTAAATCTTTCTCAGACTGGTTGTGTAGCTTTGATCTAACTTGGCAACAACCAATCATAGTAAGGATAGACAACTAATACTAGTAAAGGAAGCTTTAACACTGAACCACAAACTAAGCCAGTTATTTCTTATAAGATAGAAAATTCCTTCTGAAATCAGATATATTTTACTACATAGCTATCATTAACACCCATAGAAAATGTAGTTACAAGGAGCTGCCACTAGGTGAAACTGAAAATCTCAAGAAGGTAAGATTAAACAACCTTTTCTTCTTGGGATCTCCAAAAGTCATTCAAGAATTTGCAAGGGTGGCAACTTTTAAATAGACTGAAGTTGCATTCTCAGTAGACCTCATAAGTGTCATATAGTACGAGCGGCAACGGGATGGATAAGTTACTCTCTACTGGTCTCACTGGGGTATAGTAAAAGAAAATAGAAGGCAGCTCAAATAGTGATATGTAAAAGGATCTTGTGTAGAAAAAGGGTGAAAGTCGTTCTCATTCAGTCTCTTACTGTCGGGCTGGTGAACCTTATAATATTAGTTAGCTTTATAAAAAAAAAAAAAAAAAAAAGTAACCCACACAGGCAGATGGGGCCATGACAGATACAATGAAAGCAAAAAAATAAAAGGAAAATGAAAATTATTGCATTTTCCCTCCAATGCAAAAACTGAACAAATTGACCTCATGTGTCGAATAATTCTTGCAGATAACAGACCTCCAGAGTTTGTTTTTAACTCTTGCAAGGAACTATCAAAAGTTATGCCATTTTGAATATCGAGATGGAATTTGATTTTAATATTGCATATGCTAAAGCAAATTCAATTCATCATGCTGATACATTTTCATGGTAACAATTCCTATCAGAGCAAAGCAATGGTATAATTAAATGATGTACAGTGTAACCCGGATATAAGAGAGATTTTCTCTGGTCCCAAATTAAAGCCATACTTACCTAAACAAAATAGACCAAACTCGGATATAAGATAAACCCGGATATAAGAGACTTCTCCAGTCCTGACAACTCTCTTATATCCGGGTTACACTGTAATTCAGTTCATCCATTAGATTGGAACTAATGTGTTTTCTATGGATCACTTAACCTTGGGATCTTTTGAGATCAGATATTGAACAGAATCAGTTTTCAAATAAAAAGAAATATTTGGAGTAATTGTTCCATTGCAGAAAGTCTGTATAAAGAAATTAAATAAATTACTGTAATCCTGTATTGTATAAGATGTAGGTTTTTCAAAATCATGTTCAAAAGTCTGCATCTTGTACTTTAGTTTAGAACTCAAGACAGACATAATCGGGTTGAATTGGATTTATTTGTTTACTAAATAGATAATATCTATGTAATGGTATATTGCAACAAACAGAAATCAATTTCTCATGTTTCCTGTACAGGTTTTGTACTTTTTCTCAATTTCATTGTGTCTAAATGTCTACATGAGTTTGAAAATCATTCAAAAGGTAAAAATATCTAATTTATGATAAAAAAAATTCACACTGCCTTCTTTTGGATAAACAATATGGCTTCCATTTCTCTAAGTTTACCACCAATGTGTTAACAGGCATCACTGAATTTGTCTACCAAGCTTTAGATAAGAATGGCAAATAAGGCAGAAAATTGGCTACATTCTTTAAAAAAAAATAAATAAAATAAAATAAAAATAAACACCCCCACACCACTCACAATATAATGGGATTGTTGAACAAATGGTACAAACAATTAAGATAGGTTTAATAGCATTCTCTCATTTGAGGATTCGGAAAGAGTTGGATGAGTCTAATGGTGATTACGAAGGAATTTGGACTGATCACCAGTGATGATGACGTTATGCCTCCATTCATCTTCTCACATGGCCTCAGACTCAACATGGAGGCCTACATAAAGTGCTTTGAGGATGTAGTTTTACCCTGGGTCAAGAGGTGTGTTCAAAGGTGTTTTTCTGCTGGATTTTACAAGTAATAATTTTCCAAAATAATGTTAATCCTTAATTTTAGTAATTTTCTTTCTAGGATAGGTATTTGATTTTCAAGAGGCTTTTAAATCGTCTTAAATTTTCTGTCATCATTTTTCAATTAAAATAAATCAACCATGACAATGTTTTTAAAATCTTTTAAAGCCTTATTGAAATGTATAAAATTATATTTTTTTTATAGATTAACTTTAAAATAGAATCAAAATTTTACTAAAAAGGAAATATTTATATTATTTCAAATGCATTTTAACAGCTTAGCTCAAAATAAAAATAGTTTACAGGAAATAAACCTTATTTTCCAACACAATTACATACCCACATACATATTAGGTTGGTGCAAAAATAATGACATAATAATGTTGTTTTTTGACGTTAAAAATACGTCAAAAAATGACATTATTACGTCATTATTTTTGCACCAACCTAATACCATATTAAAACACATCTAAACTTTATTTTCTAACCAATAACAGACAATATTACAAACATGCACAAAAGATTCCACAATACAAAACACATTATTTAAATCAAAGTGTCTATTGGTTAAAAATTAACATCACCATGTGAAATATTTGACCAGAGAAAACTAAAATCTTATTTTTCTCAAGCCTAATTTCAGGAAAAATTTATAAAATTCCCCAAATTTTGACATTCAGAGAGCAGAGATATGACTTTCTCCAAGCCATTTCAAATAAACAAGAAGACAGAGCAACATGAGTTTTTTTTAACCCCTCCCTGCAGCAAGTGCTGAAAGAAACAGGTGTCAGCAACTTTAAACAAATCATAACCAATAACAACAAAAATGGTCAGTGAATATTCATTAACAATAAAAGTTTTTTCTCAACCACAAGGTTTTTTCATGGACCAACTATTTAAAATTCTTCTCTAAACTGCAGTGTACCAACTTACCCAAAGACTAATTCAACTAAAAGACTATTTTTACTCTTTTTCAACTCTCTTGAATTCATGTACATAGGTTTGTAAACACAAATGATTTATTTAGCATGTATTTTCTATATTTTTATTTTATTATTGTTTGGAATTCGAATATTTGGAATTTTAATATAAAAATCCTGGACAACAGAATTTCCTACAAGTTGTCAAAACTGGGAAAAAAAAAAGAAATACATTTGTTAATAAAAGCTTCTTTTGTTTTGTTTTTTATAAAGGTTTTAAAAATAGATTATCTTCATTGCACTATGAATTTTGCCTGAATTAAATAAATATATATAATGGACTCCTGTTGTTTTCAACATGAGGATCTGTCAACTTAATTGATTCAGTTATGAAATTTTGTGCAATAATCTTAAGTGGCCTTTAAGACCCGCTAGTGATTTACAAAGGAGGCTGCATATGGAGCAAGAGTAAGGATTGTGGGATGAGATTACCATTAGATTGGCTGACCTTTTAGATCTTGCTCTTGCTTCTTGAAGACAATTCAGACAAGCTGATTGAAAACTGCTGAGTTCACTAAAACACGATCTTTATGCTACCCATTCTGAGGCTAAGCACTTGAGGGTGTTATGAGGTATATTGACAGCTGACAAATTGCTTTTCAGCTTGTTTTTGTATCTTAGCCATGGGCATCCTACATTCCTGTAGCCCTGATCTAACTGGCTGTACATTAGGATCTTGGGTATCCTGTCATCAGACATTCTCAAAACGTGACCAGTCCACTGTAACTGAAACTGTATGAGAAGTCTTGATTCCTCCAATATTACACCTGTTAAACAGGTCTATGTTAGATGTCCTATCTTGAAGGTTAATTCCACATATATGTATACACACACACACACAAAGTGTAATACCAAAACTGGCAAAAGCATGTAACAGCATAATTGTCCATCCCACAGAATATCTATAAAAAAAAAAAAAAAAAAAAAAAAAAAAAAAAAAAAATAATAATAATAATTTTCCAGGTTTTCAGATAAGATGTTTAGCCATCTTTACACCATTTATCAATTTATCATAAGAGTCACTGAAAAACCTTTTTGAGATATTCAGTTAGAAAGAACAGGTTAAAATCATTTTGTATCAGCTCCATTATGTCTTCCCAACTGAGCAAAAGTGAGAAGAAAAAAAAATCATTCAGGCCTTCAGTAATGGTACCAAAATTCATACTCTGACTTCCATCTTCAAAGTCCATTCAAGAACCATCAAGACAATGGTAAATAAGTTTAAAAAAAGATGGAACTGGATCAGGAGGTCACAATAGCAAGAGAGAAAATTTCAACTTACAGCTATAGAGATCAATTAGAAAAGATACAACTCAATCCATAAGATTTTGGCATGTGAGAGAGGAGTTTCAGCTATGATAGTTCAAAGAGCAGTGAAAAAAGACTTTAAAATTAAATCATATGTGAAACCTCTGAGGCACCTTGTTACTCCAGGATGAAGATCATTTTGAATAAGTTGGAAAATAATCCTGGAATAATAATCTACACAGATAAGAATTTTACACAAGATACATACACAGATGCAATGGCTCTATTCTAGATTCAGAACCTCTCATAAGATACAAGACTGTCACTTTCAAGTACAAAAACCCTGCCAAGGTAATGGTTTTTGCCTGTGTGGCCTATGACGGCAAGATGCCATTGATCATATTTGAGAAGGATGAGAGACTGACAAGAGTTTGCTATGTTCAAATTTTGAAAAAGGTAAAGACTTGGATTCTTTATGAATATCCTGAGGCTAGAGACAATTGAAACCCCAACAAGATCAATAAGGCCTTCAAATTTACATTCCAGCAAGATGGAGCTCCTTGTCACACAAGCACAGTGGCTCAAAAGATTTTCAGGGATGAGTTCGTGAACAAGTTTTGGGATAAGGAAACTTGACCTCCTTCATCACCTGAATGAAACTACTTAGACTTCAGCATCTGGAATGAACTGGCCAGAAAAGCTTGTGAGATACCCAACAGTAACATGCAAGCCCTCAAAAAAAAAAAAAAAAAAAAAAAAAAAAAATCCATCAATAAGACCTGTGTGAAGAACATTGAAGAATTCATTAAAAAAAACTTGTGGTGTATTTAAGGAAGAGGATTGAGGATGTCATTGCCAAAGGTGGAGCAACTCTTGATGTGTGACTGTTTAGACTTGTGCCAGAAATTTTCTTATCAATTAGAAATAAATACCAGTATTTAAGCTTCCATTTGAGTCTTTATTTCAATCCTTCATTAGCTTCCAATCCTTAGCTATGATTAATTAATGATGAACATGTCATTTTCATTTATGATCGATTTCATCACAATTCTTCAGTTAAGCTTGGAGAGTAATTATACATTTTTATTGTTCAAAGAGTCCAATAGTGTTATAAAAACCTTGGAGAATTCCAGTAAGATATCTTTAATCATTTTTAAGATACAAAAGTTCAAAGCTTAATCTAACAATTGGGTAATTTTGCTGTTACACACACACGTATATATATATATATTATATATATAATTTATTTATTTATTAGATAAATAAAAAGGAAGAAAATCTTTAGTGCAAAAAATAAATCAAAGAAAGAAAAGTACAGTAATGCTTAATTCAAACATTTCTTCCACACAGGAAACATTTGCCATTCATTAACCAAACAGCTTTGCTGTTGGTTGAAATTTATTCTTAAAACAGTTTCAAGAAATTAAACTTCTCACATTCACTAAATTGCTCTTTCTACTATTGATGGTTCTCCTCTATGGCAATGAATGCTGGGCAATTTTCTCACAAATGAAGAAGAGACTTGAAGCAACAGAAATGTGGTTCTATAGAAAGATGCTGAGAACACCATGGACTGAACATTTGAGCAACAACAAAGTTTTAGAGATAATGACAACATAAAGTAAACTTAGGGAAGAGACAGTTTAAATTTCTAGGGCACATGATGAGGAAAGTGGGCTTGGAAAATTTGATATAGGACAGAGGATAACCTACCGAGCAAGCTTGAGTAAATCGATGGTGGAACAGGGTTTAAGGGAGATAACAAAAGAAAAAAATTATTAAGAGCTATAAAGAAGAGGAAATTGGGGAGAGCCACGATTACATATGTCCTGAAGGAACACAGCACACAGAAGTATTGATGATGGTTTGAGGAAAAATCAGTATCGTGATTATTTCATCATTTTCTCTTCTAGTTACATGCACAATCCATTTTTGTTGCCGCTGCTTTTAGAAGTCTTTTATTTATGCAGCTTTTGTAACTTGGTTAAGCTTTTTGTGATTGTGTACCGCCAGTCTATACACTCTGAATCGTGATTTTCTTCTTTAAGACCTAAACGATTCATTTGCTTGAAGCATTTTTTTTTTAGTCATTAATCTGGGGAAATGGTTCTCTATAGATAAGTTAGGCATTTCTGAACAAGAAAAAAAAAAAAGATTGAAAGTAAAAAAATCTAATGGAATAGTAAAAAGGAAAAGCAACAAACAAAAGAGAAAGTGTATAGAATATGAAAAGGAAAAAGCAACAAACAAAAGAGAAAGTGTATAGAATATGAAAAGGAAAAAGCAACAAACAAAAGAGAAAGTGTACAGAATATGAAAAGGAAAAAGCAACAAACAGAAGAGAAAGTGTATAGAATGTATAGATATGAAAAGAAAAAGAAAGGAAGTTGTTATTTAAATAAATGACAGACAAACGAAAGACCTGCCAAAAATAAAAGGGAAAATAAATAGACTCAACAAGGAGAAGCAATAATTATTGAATACAAATTACATAATTACAGTTATTATAGTCAAGGTCTGTTTGTGATGTCAACTGACAAGGAACATTTAAATAACTTTGTCTGCTAAGAAGTTCACTTAAACTTACTTGGACCATCCTTTTTTTGTCAACTTAATGAACAACAAAGGGAAAAAAAGAATTAGTTTGTGTTGTTTTCCAGATTCTAATGGCAAATTGCAAAACAATGATTTCTCACCTCTGGTCTTAGTCAAATCAACAACCCACGTTCCAAGAAAAAATAAAATCTGTTGGTTGTTTATTGCATTTAACAGTTTGTTTATTTTATACAATGTATTTTTTGGGCAAGGAAATAGATTTTAATTTAATACAACTTACAGGCAAAAAGTTAAAATGTACTTAAAAGAAAAGAGTTTATATAACAAAAAACAATTATTTCTTATTGAATACTTCAAGCAGGGTGCCACAAAATTAAAGTGGATGAGGGGGTGCTAAATCAGATATGTTCTACTTTTAGTTTTGTTATGGGTGTTCTGGTGATGCATTGGTCTTGCCAGAATGTATTTTTTATATATATACATATTTTTTTTGGGGGGGGGTGTTAAAAGGGCATCAACAAGATTATAAAATTACTAACAAAATCATATACGAGATACAATGAAATAAGCATAAAAAAAAAACAATAAAAATGCTTTAGTGTAAATTTCAGAAAAATGATTGTATATTCTAAAGAATATATATGTATACAGAAAAGTTTTGCTTATCTATTGGGGGCAACATGTTTTATCAGAGAACTGCCCAGGAATCGGGTCTCCTTCAGCCATTGAAAACACAAAGAGAGAGAAAGTTTGTTTTTTTTCAATTGGCCGTAAAATGCTTTTTTGATGAATCAAGGGAGCATTCTATATTTATTTAAATATTTTTTTTTATAATCTAATTTTTTTTTTATTTATTATTAACTACCATACTTATCTGTATTTTTAAAGTATTTTCATTGCTTAACTTTTAATTTTTCTTTTATTATTATTTTGGTTCCAGACTACTACATAGCCTAGTAATAAGGGTTGGGAGTTATATAATAATTTATTTGTTGGTATCACTACAGTTTTAAAGATTCCTGTCAGGGTCGTCCGTTATGTCCCTTACTTTACACTTTGGTTTTGGAGCCTTTCCTTGACAGCTGAGGGACAAGGCGTGCAGACCAGCCTTATGTGGAATCAATGTCCCTGGTGGAGCTTGAGGTATTTTAGTGCCATGCCACAGTGACATTGTGGCAGAGCAGAATGTGCTTGAATGACACAAGAAGGTCAGAGAGGCCAAGATTAACCACAACGAGTCTTTTGGTTTGCAATTAGGTGTTTGCGCATTGGTTATCCGAGGCCCTTCAGTTGTACTGACAGTCCTGTCCACATTCTTGGAGTGTGGTTCGGGCTGGTTCTCCAGCTGAAGAAGAATTGGTTGGAAGTACTAACAATAGCCAGAGTGGGGGTCCAGATTTGGCTCCGAAAGCTGTTGTCCTTAAAGTGTAGGGCTGAGGTGTGCTCTATGTACATATTTCCCCTCATTGTTTACCAGTTGTCAATACTCCCTCTCTTCAGGAAACTTAGGAAGGTGATCAAGCACTGGATGTTCTCCCTTTTGTGAGGTGAACACAAGTGGAAGGTCTTCAGAAAAGTGTGTCAAACAGACATGGCATGAGAAGCTGGCAATGCCACATTTGGAGTGTCATCAACATGCCTCGAGGTTGGTTTTCCTATGCTGAGTGTTGACAAAAAATTTGCTGTCAACAAGGAGTGTTATGTTTGCCTTTCTTAGCCTTACCATCACTACTCACAGTTCTGAGGCTGAATGCCATAATAAGCCCTGAAAACAGTTCAAATTCTTCTATGAGTGTCAAAACGCCTTGCATGCTACTCTGCAGTCCAGTGACCTTTAACTACCTAGGGAAGACATTGTATCGGGAACTTGTGGAGAGGGTCACGTCAGACCCACTCTGTGAGCATCTCAGCTTATCAACAACAGAGTTGCACTCTTTCTGGTCCTGGGTACCAGCAGCAAATTACCTCAGTAACCCCGAGTTTTTCCTTTACTGGGGACTGACTCAGAATGCATTATCGCTCATTGACATAAGCTGAGTAGATATACCCGACTATCATTAGGTGTGACCTTGGTTTGGAAGAAATGGTTGTTCACACCTATCACTATCCTCAGGTGCATCCCTTCTGGGATCATGTTGGCGAGTTGATGGCTCGTATTGATCCTGGACATCCTTTTGCCCATTGAGATCACATAAATGTGTGATAATGTGTCAACCCCACATTCTGAGGTGAGACAGGTGGTATTTCTGACACTGCTAGCCATGGCAAGGATGGTGATGTGGACAACACAGATGGAAGGAATCTTATAATACGAATGTTATTCTCCTCCAGATCTGGTTGGATTCTTTCAGCATCAGGTCAAGAAGAAGATCAGAACTGACAAAACATTTATCAACAGATTTCAACAAAAGATGGGTAAAAGTGGTGATCTTAGTTTGTGTGAACAGAGCCAGTCTTGATTTTCTTTTTTTAGTTGCCTTTTTAAACAATGGGACGGTTTCCTGTTGGGACCCTCCACTGGTTAAGCTAGACACTTTTGTTTACCTAGTAAGTGTGAATAATTGTTGTCCCCGCCGCCCTGTGGTCTGCTCCCTGCCTTCTCTTTTGTTATAGTGCATGTCAAGATTCCCAAACTCCATAGTTCGTTTTTGCTCCCACCCTCTTTTTATCTCGACTGGATCAGCCTTTGATAATTCTTCACTCCCTAATTTATTTTGTCTCATTCTTGCCTTTACCAAGTGATCTGCTTGATTCTGCTTAGTGGCAGAAAACAGTGGGCTCTTATTTTTCTGTGGGGCGGATGGGTCCTAGTGAAATATATTTGTTTTGTTATTGGGTACATCTTAATCTCATATTATAATTTTATATTAAAAAATAAAACAATTAAAAAAAAAAAATATATATATATATATATATATGTCATGTTTTTTTTAGTAGAATCCCTATGAATATGCAGTATTATGGTATATGCTAGATTGAATGGTGATGAACGAGTTCTTGGGGTGTAAATTATAATGAAGTAATAATGGGTTGTGAACTAGGTCTAGGATAGTCAGTAATGACTAACTTTTCCCCACTCCCGTTTGGCCTTGTGCCACATGAAATGTAATATTTCAAAATAAAAAAAAAACATTGCCTACAAGAATAAATAAATAAGCAAGACGAAGCTTCACTTAGAAACGAAGAAATACACAACTCTATTCGACAAAAACAAGAGAATTAAATTAAAAGTAAAACATAAGAACCACTAATGTAACCTCATCAAAAATAATAATTCATCTGCAAATTTTAAAGAAAATGGAAACAAAAAAGACAACGTCAGAAAGAGACAACTGAAACTTCTAGGGTACATGAGTAAAGAAAGAGGGAGCTTGATAAATTTGACTCTCAAAGAACACATTGAAGGCAAGATTGACAGTGGAAAAGAGTGCATAACGTACCTAATGAGCTTGTGTCACAAATGCATGACAGAACAGGGTTTTAGGAGAAATAAAAAAGGCAGAATTTAATAAGGGCTATAAAGAACAGGAAATTGTGGAAAGCCATGATCGCCAACGTCTTGAAGGGACACGATACTAAGATCTCACTACAAACTCTTCTTTTTTTATTTTAAATATCCTTTTTCTCTTATCGCTTGTACCTTTTCCGTATATAAAAATTTTAGAGAAGCTAATGTTTCGAAAAAAAAAAAAAAAAAAAAAAAAATGATTTAATTTGAAAACTAATGGCTGTAATAATGGTTTCAGGTAAATAGCATTGCCATAGATTGAGGCTAAAATTTTAGTTTTGTTTAGTTGTCAATTTCAACAAAAAAAACTCTTAGCAACGTGAATGTTGTCTATTTTAATTGTACGTTGTTCTGGAATTGTCATCAATGGTCAACTCTCAACTGAACTTGTTGAAAATAAAATGAGAATAAATCTTTTTAAAATTTAACCTTCAAGTTATTAACTGCAGATTTGGTTTCCGTGTCTTTTTCAGGTTGTTAAACTCTTTAATCCAATTTTTTTACGTTTGGCGTTTTTTATAATTTTTTTTTTTTTTTTTTTTTTTTTTTAAATCGCCCCTTTTTGTGTTAGTTCATTATACAAAAAAACAGAAAAATGGTGGGCTGTTTACTTTTAAAGTGACAATGTTGTATGCAATGATTCTATGAATATGCTGCTTTAAAGACTTTAAAAAATGCCAATTATTGGCCTATTGATACGAATAAGACCAAAGCCTACAGAAGTCATTAATAAAAGCCTGTAAAATCCATAAAAGAATACAGTTAAAAAAAAAAAATAAAATAAAAAATTAGGTTAAAAAAAAAAAATCATTTCATATCTGCAGACCCCTAAATCCGTATTTTTATGGCTAAATTAAATACCTGTTACTTCACTATGTAAAAAAGAAAATTTCAGAAAGAGACAATGCACCGTGTCGCTTAGCCTTTTTTTTTTTTTTTTTTTTTTTTCCTTTCAAATAGCGAAAATTAGTTAAGAAACAAACTACTTACTTACGCCATCATGATTTTTATTTTAACGCCGCCGTACATTTCGCTTTTGTCTCCCTTTCTGGGCTTTTCTCTCTTGGCCGTTGTTTTATTCTTGCACACTTTTTTTTTTTTTTTTTAAATTTAATCTGCCCTCGAGGTTGAAATGATATTCAAAATTTTATAATTATGTGTGAACTGTAAACGACTACTAAAGACTTCATAAAAACGGTCTTTTAATTTAAACACCGTTTTTTCTAAGCGATGGCTTAGAGATGTGGCACAAAAAACGGATTAATAATACTAAAACTAAAACATTACTTTGTAATAAAATTGCAAAAATATGGTACGAGGTCGAACTTGTGCGAAAAAAATATTGCATAAGCAATGTCTTCCGTCGACCCCTACTGCACCAGTTTGTGGCTAGAGTGGAGTCTTGTAAGAGGCGTTTTAGAGAGATTTTTGAACTTCATAAACGAAGCGCTACTGTTTGAACGTAGGTTCAACTAGGGGAAAAAATTCGGCTTAACTTATCACTATCCTAAAATAACTTTGTGAGTCGCATTTATTCACTGATCCAACTTTACTAGTCGTCATTGATTTTTTTTTTTTTTTCATAGCATCGCATTTATTCTGAATTCTTCAGTGTTATAAATTACCAAAAAGCCACATTTCTCCAATTAAAAATTGAGGTACCTTTACGAAATCGCTATAAAAAAAAAAAAAAAAAAAAAAATCAGCATACTGTGATGAAAATATGCCCCAAACTACATAATGAAAACAGTTTTGTCGTCAAACTCTTTAAAAGGAAGGATCAAAGTATTTTTTGAATATTTAATGAAATTTTTTTTTTTTTCAGAACATTCGAAATTTTGATTAAAAAATCTTGTTTTTCTTGCGTCAGCCGATGTATTAACTTTTTTTTAGTTTTAAGCTAAACTAAAAAAAGGATTAAAATTTGCTATGCTAAAACTTTTAAGTTCTAGCATAGCAAATTTTAGTCTTTTTTTTTTATGCTGACAAACACATTAATTTGAAAATTCTTGCAAAAATCAAGTAATTGTCGGATTTTAATGAAATTTTCAGGACTTATTCACAAATTAATGAAATTTATTTGTGAATTTTTTTTATTAGAAAATCTTGGTAAAAATATTTTTTTTACATGTGTTTCACCACCTTACTTAATTTATAGTGAACCCCTGGAGAGTGCGCGATATAAAATGGCCTGTGCGTCCCAAATAAGATAAAGGGGCCCACTAACATTTTAAAAAGAAAAGACGTGAATCTGAAAGGACGACAAACTAAAATTAATAGAAAATTTATTTACATCATATACAAAAGCAGTGTTTCAATAAACGGAACATGAACAAACAATGAATCAAGTAATGGAGGCAGAAATAAATAAATGGAGGAGACTAACCGTCTGCAAGATCTATAGCTGAGAGTAAAATGTGAAAAGTAGAGACCATGTAAAAGACCACAGTTTGAAAGTTCAGTTCGAATATCTGACAGAAGAGTTGAATGGTTGCTAGTTAAGTCTAACGAAGAACCTTCCGTCGTATTTAAACCAAGTGTACGGAATAGGTTGTTTGAAGCCTGGACGATATGCATGCAGCAACTTCCTAAACTAGGTGAGTTAGGTTGACAGAAAACGCCGGAAGTTAATAGTTGAAGATAGAGGACATCAGGATAGATATGTTGGCCACAAGTATTAACAAAGGAATGGCGATATGATGGACCGTTGAATAAGCTTTCAGTTCGACTCAAAAACGAAAAATGCCAGGAGGAATATCTCACCATATGAATTAACGGCAGAAAATAGTGGCAATATTGCGTTAGTATCCGAGTAGTTACTGGTTAAGTCCAACGACGGACCTTCTGTAGTATTCAAGCCAAGTATACAGAATAGATTGTTTGAAGTCTCGACGATATCCATGCAGCAATTTCCTAAAGAAACCAGGTGATTTAGGTTGAGAAATACCGGAAATAGGGACCATGTGTAGCCGGAAGTTCAGGGCTGTTGTAAGCAGGTTCATTAACGCAGATCGACCAAGTGAGTTAGTTTGAAGTAAGGACCAGAAGTAATAAAGCCAACTATACCGGAACATAAGGGTCCGTGGTAGCCGGAAGTAATAAAGGCAAGAATGCCGGAAGATAAGGGTCCGTGATAGCCGGAAGTAGTTTAGTTCAGGGTTACCGAAAGTAAGGATCCGAGGTAGCCGAAAGTAGTAAGTCCAAGAATGCAGGAAAGCCCAACTAGCGACCAGTTGGCAGTAAAAATAAAAGGGGATGTAACTCAATACATAACCCGTCCAGTTCCCTTGTCACAAAGGCCAAAGTGCCTCCTCCTCTCTATTTACCAACCTCCCCACAAGGCAAGATATGGTACAAAGCCAGTAGCGAAGGGCTATGATAAATTTTTTGAAACCTTGAGAAATTCAACGTGATAATTTTTGAGTGACTATATTAGTTAAAGGCCTGAAGAATTTAAATCACCGAATTTTTGGCAAAATCGGAGCCCGTCTTATCGAAAATCTGTTCTGATTCGAAAAATAAAGAACGCAATAAAACTAAGACATTATTTAATTAGAGTAGCTTTTAATTACTTTTATGAATAATATATATTAAAGACATTATTGACTGAAGGAGAAAAAATTTCGATGGAAAAATGAATTTTTACAAGATTTGTTTTCATTTTTTTTACAATTTTAAATTGAATAATTTATAAAGTTTTTAAATCTTTTAAAAATAAAATTCAGTTTCATTGGTGTTACTCTTAGGAAATATTGTTATTAAGTAAAACTATATTTACTATTGATAAAGCTGAAACCACCGAATATTTTGAAAAGAATTTCTCTTTTTTTTTGTGTGTGTGTGTGTGTGTGTGTGTGTGTGTGAATAAAAGTTCTAATTTTTCTAAGTATGCTAGTTCATACATGATATTGTAGAGTTTCGCATCGGCGATGTTGCCATTATGTAGACCTTCGCACGTCGGGGTTACCATTATGTAGATGATCGTGGCCGTGATGTTGTTGAGTAGAAATAGATGAATACACGTGAGTTAAGATTTTCCTGCTAGCCGGTCCAACTACATGAGAAAGCTGGACTTTAATTAAGTTCAAAGAAGGCAAAGAAAAAAAAACACAAGACCGATAAATATATGTAAACAAATATATGTATTAATAACAAGAAAGGTTACAAGTTACATGGACAGTTACATTGACAGAGTGTGTGTGTGGTAAATATTATGCGTGTTTGTGTGTTGTGTTGTGATGTGGTGAGTGTTCGTACGTACGTGTATTGTGCTTAGCGTGTTCCCAATGACGAAGAAGTTCGTAGAAGATATTCAACGGGAAAGATTTGTCGTCTCGATTAGCGAGACGGTGAATTATTGTCGTCACATTTTTTAGCTTGAGTAAGCGTTCGAAAAATGGTCTGTTGCTGATCTGCCCAGATCTCCGTCTCCGTCTGTGTCTGCCTCTCTTCTGGCCACACGTGCTTTGGGTTCTTTTTAAGAGGTCATGATCACGTGGGGTGGCTCCAGAGCGATTTTGCGCCAAAACTTCGAAATGCACGTGCGGGCGACCTGATTGGTAGAAATGAACCAATCAGAGGGCTAGATTTACGAATGAAAGTTGGAATAGTGAATTACTCGAAGAAGGTAAGATTGGGCTAATGGACGAGCCCAATAATATTATCATTAAAAGGTCACATTTTAAGGGTTGCCCTCCCCCTCACGGAAAAAAAACCCTTATATAAAATTTATCGTCTGCCAGCAATTCTGCTTCACTATATTTGTTAACACATTAGGCTGTCAATAAATCGATCAACACGCCAGAAAAAAACAAAATCCCATGGTTAAGAAATGCTTGTATACAACATTGTATGCTATAAGTAATATGTGTTTGAAATCAGATTAATTTAACTTAAACTTTGCTAATTTTCCTCAAATAATGTTTCAGAAATATATATTTTATTTTTGCAAGAGTTTTAAAACCGAGAATTAACTTTTGTTTACAAACGTGTCAAAATGGCCGATTTCATCGATTTTACCGGAAAAAAAAACAAAAAAAAAACATTGATTCTAATCAATATAATCTCTGTTTGAAATACACCACAGAGTATTTTTCTTACTGGAAATAGTAAATTTTAATTCTTTTAACTTTCAATTAGAGCTAAAACGAAAGCTTCAAGAAAGATTTTTCATTTTTAAAAATTCATTTTATTTCTAAACCTTACGTATACCGAATTAGTGGTGGTACTTAATATATACACTGCGTAATCGAACAGTTCATTCTACAATTTAAACATTTCCCCCACACCCCGATTTTTTTTTTAAATTAGGTACTTCCAAAAACGCAACACCTAAGGTTTAAAATGCATTTTAAAAATGAAAAATCTTTCTTGAAGCTTTCATTTAGTTGTAATTCCAAGCTAATACATTAAATTTAATATTAAAACGATAACCAAAATACTTTGCTGTATTTTAAACCGAATTTAAATTTATTGGAATTATTTTTTTAATTGCTAAACTCGGGCATATAGACAACTCTGTCAACATAACATAATTCTCTTTATTAAAAAAAATCTTTCAAAAATAAAATATACTTCCCTGAAAACTTTATTTGAAGAAGATTAACTGATTTCAATTTTAATTAATCTGAATAGAACAAATATTACTTACTTTGTGTTTAAAATATCTCAGAAAATCATTTTTAACACGACTGTGTGTGTTTTTTATTAGGTGCTGACAGTATCGATAGCTTAATGTTTGGCATTTTTAAGTAAAAAGACTACATAACTGTATGATGTGAACGCATTATTTTTATATAATTTTTTAACTACGTTGTAATCTTAAAAATTTAGGAAAATATTCTATGTAATTAGATATTTTATTGAATTTTAGGTACTTTGGTTTTATAGTCTTTCTTACGAAAACTCTTGTTAGAAAATTACCCATAATTTTTAAATTTACTATAACCGCCCTTATTTTTGATAATGTTGTGTACGTACGTCGGTATTTACTTTACAAAACCGACACGGTTATGCACATAATACAAACATTCTTAATTCTTTTTAAAATACTAGGGATCGCTGAATTGCAGTAAGCTTTTCCATTTATGATTAATAAATATATTTTTTACTTAGTAGTAATATCACTTAACTGCTAAAAATTATTACAGAATTTTAAAAGATTTAATTAAAACTTAATAAATTATTATAATTAAAAATTTTAAAGAATGGAAATAATTCTTACAAAAATTAATTATTTATCGAAAACATATTTTTTCTTAAAACAATAGTCTCCTTAATTAATAATATATCTTATTCATAAAAGTAAAAGCTTTTCTAATTAAGTTTTTATTGCATTTTTTATTTTACGATTCAGAGCAGATCGCAAATTTGGCTCCAAAGATTATTGGCGTCTCTGCAAGAGCGTATTGAACAATTGCAAACACTCTATACCTACTTTGTTCAACTAGTTCGAAGTCCTGACCTCCACTGCCGACAAGGCTGAATACTTTGCTCGGAAATTTTCATTCAACGCTCGACTCTTCCGGTGTACCTATACCCGACTTCCCTCTTAGAACTGAGGCTCTATTGAGTGGGTTACACATAACCTCGTCTTTGGTATTGGGCATTATCTCCAATTTAGACCCCAACAAGGCTAGTGGTGGAGATGGAATACCAGCCATTGTCTTGAAGAAATGCGCGCCTGAACTGGCACCCGCCCTCTCTAAACTATATAACTACTGCTTCAAGGAATCTTGTTTTCTTGACTGCTGGAAGTCCTCTTCGATTGTTCCTGTCTTCAAGAACTCTGGCGACTCCTCTGACCCTTCTAATTACTGTCCTATCAGTCTCCTACCCCTCTTCGGTAAAGTCTTCGAAGTGGTTAACACCTTACATCCCATGATCTTCTCTCAGACAAGCAATATGGCTTCCGCTTTGCCCGACCTACAGTTGATGCGCTTATGGCCATCACTGAAACTGTTTGCCAAGCTCTTCAAAACAACGGGGAAGATCGTGCCGTGGCTTCTCCAAAGCGTTTGATAGGGTTTGGCATGCCGGCCTTCTTCGCAAGATCCAGGAATTACGGGTCGATTGTTTGACCTAATACAATCATTCCTGTCAAACCGTGAATTGAAGGTCGTTCTCAACGGATTCTCCTCCAGTTCCTATCCCACGAACGCAGGTGTTCCTCAAGGCTCCATCCTAGGCCCCACTCTATTCCTTATCTACATAAATGACCTTCCTGACGCCATAAAATCCCAAGTTGGCATCTACGCGGATGACACCACAATTTACTCCTGCCTCAAAAACAAATCTAGTGTCGCTGACAAAACTAACCTGGCCGTGCGTCTCGAAAAGAACCTCCAATCGGTTGTGAACTGGGGCAGGAATTGGCTGGTCAACTTTTACGCCTCAAAAACAAAACTGCTCTCTATTAATCACCACAGAGATCCTTCCCTGCCCTCCATTAGAATGTATGACGCTCACCTTCCCGAGAGCACCTCTCTGCGGCTGCTCGGTCTCACGTTGACTGCTGACCTGAGATAGAACAAATACATTGAGTCAATTGCTTCGTCCACCGCAAGAAAAGTAGGCTCCCTGTGCCGCGCAAGGAAATTTTTCTCCCGGGAATCGATCCTTCAGATCTACAAATCAACAATTCGCCCTTGCATGGAGTATTGCTGCCATATATGGTTTGGAGCCCCTTTTGTTTGCCTCGGGGTTCTTGATAAGCTCCAGAGGCGGATATGCAATATAATTGGCCCTGTTCTGGCATCTCGTCTACAGTCGCTCTCTCACAGACGCGCCGTCGCCTCTCTCTTTTTTACAAATACTTTCATGGCAATTGCACCGAGGAGCTGCATTCGCTGGTTCCCAGACTTCATGAGTTCAAGCGCCCTACGACGCTGGCATCCCGCTCTCACCCTTTCACTGTCGAAACTACTAAATGTAGCCGTCTCTTCTACTCCAATAGCTTCATGTCTTGCACCTCTCGCCTGTGGAACTCCCTTCCCTATTCCAGTTTCCCTGAGAGCTATAATCGCCAACTATTCAAATGTAATATCAATCGACATCTCCAGTTGCCTTGATCTATCCACTATCCTTCTCCTCATCCTTTCTATCACTCCTATCTGATCTTGCTCCAAATCTTCTGTAACCCCTTGCGTCCTACTGGCTTCCCGCCTTGCTTGGGGTGAAACGCTTAAAAAAAAAAAAAAAAAAAAAAAGATTTTCTGTAACTGGGAGTCCTGTTTGACCAAAAGAATTTGACGATTTAAATTCTCCGAGGCTTTGTCCTTAAAAACTAAAGCGTCCCAAAAATGAATTTCCCGAAATGTCATAAAAATTCAATAAGTGGGGATAACATGTAAAATAAAATGTTTTTGCCATGATTTTTTTAAAAAGGAAATGTTTCTAATATAATTTTATTCATTTGTGAATGTCCTGAAAGTTTCATTAAAATCTGATAATGATCTGATTTTTACAAGAATTTCCAAATCAATGTGTTTTTCACTGCAAAAAGACGCTAAAATTACCCATAAATCTATCGTCACCCGCTGACACAAGAAAAACAAAATATTTTTACCCAAAATTTCTAATGTTCTAAAAGGGCTTAAAAAATACAATTTAATAATTAAATAAATCCTTTTAGTTTTTCCTTTGACGATAAAAATTTGTTCGTATTAAATTTGGGACATTTTTTCATAATGTATTCTCATCTTTTAAATGATGTAACCGAGATATTTGCGAGAATATTTACAAAAATGTGTTAAAATATGCAATCCCAGTAAAATTCTAAATGACAGGAAATTAAGATAACCGATTGAAATAAAAAATAATATAGGAGAGAGGGTAGATAATGAAACATAAAAGAAAAAAATTAGCGAAATATTCCTCATTGCCAGAGGACTTTATTTTCTGTTAACAGTTTGAGTTGTATGAGGCTAGAGTGGGGTGATTATTGTGCACGCCTACGTCGCAACAGAATTGTAAGGGACAGGGTTTACTAATGTGGGATTTCGGAAAAGCTGTTTAGTGGATAGTAGAGATTTAGTACGTATTCTTTTTTAATTTAGCTCTGTTAAATTTTCCCTAAAATCAGACACAACCACTCGTATAATTACAATGATTCAATAAGCGTAGTTTAGGTGTGGCACAAAGCCGAAAGTATAGAAAACCCAGTGAGGATCGAACTCACTACTAAGTTGTAATTGATCTAGTAATTGATATAATTGAAATATATATATATATATATATATATATATATATATATATATATATATATATATATATATATATAAGCTTATAATTTTAAAAAACAGTATGCGCGCTGCAATTTTCAAAAGTCTAGCTCTCTTTTACCGAAATCGGGATAGGACGTTAAAATTAGCGCTTCGTGCAGCAACCTCACATGGCTTAAACTATACACATTATACTCGCTCTCTAATTCACCAACAGAGTAATTACATCTGTCTATATTTCTGAGATGAGGTATTGTAATTATTTACATTATTTACATTGTTCAGACTGTTGTCCTCATCTTCGTTGCCATATTCACGACCTTTCGGCCGTTGTACGCCCCGGCTTTCTTCAGGTGATTGGAATTTCGCATTGAATCCTTTATTTCGCCCACTGGGATAAACTGTTCTTGTTCCACATTCCATGCCTCTTCCGGATGTCTCAGTTAGTTATCTACCGTTAACTCAACTCTCCAAGATTTTTTTTTTTTTTTTTTTTTATTGAACTCACAATTCTTTGAGTCAAGTCGCTGGATTCAATCAAAGCTTTTATCCACTTTTGTTTGTCTCTTTACTCAACCATTTTAACTATTTTATTTTTTGTACCGATGCTTTATCAGCTTCAGAATGACGAGCCCCTAATCTAATAACAAGAGTGCTTTTAGAGGCGCTTACGAAAAAGGCAAAAAGACTTTTACGCTGGGTGAAATTTGTAAAGAAACATTTATTAATATGTCAAAAATAATTTTACAATATACAAGTTTGCAAAATATAGTATAGGCCTTGCACAAAATTTCCCTTGTGCGCCTTTAACTACGTATATAATTCTATCCATGGATTCTGCTATCATTTCTACATTGGATCCTCACAAAGTATATGGACTTTATGATATACCTGCAATAGTATTTAAGAAATGTGCTCCTGAACTGTCTCCGGTTCCCTCTAATGACTACAATAAATGCCTCGTTGATTCTTACTTTCCCGCTTGTTTGGGATCCTCTTCTGTAGTTCCAGTCTTTAAGAACTCAGGCGAACCGTCTGACCCTTCTATTAGCCTTCCACCTCATTTTGGCAAAGTATTAGAAGCTCTACTTGACTCTGAATTGGTTAAGCATCTCACCTCACCGGGTCTTCTTTCAGATAAGCAATATGGCTTTTGCTTCTCTAGGTCAACTGCTGATGTGTTAACGATTATTACTGAAAGAGTTTATCAAGCTTTAGATAAAAATGGTGATACTTGGACTGCTGCTTTGGGTATCTCGGAGGTATTCGACAGGGTTTGACATACTTGTCTTCTTCGCAAGTTGAAAGGTCACGATATTTCTGGACAAATTTTTGAACTGATTCAGTATTTCTTATCAAATTGTGAAATGAAAGTTATCTTGAATGGCCACTCTTCTAGATCCTTTTAGCATTAATGCAGGTGTCCCGCAGGGTTCTCTCCTTGGACCTACATTGTTCTTAATTTTCATAAATGAACTTCCTGATGTCATCAATTCTCAGTTTGGTATCTATGCTGATGACACAGCTATTTACTTCTGACTTAATAAGTCTGATCAATTCGATTAGATCAAATTGACTGATCTAAAAAATGGCCAACAATCTGTTGTTAAATGAGGCAAGGACTGGCTTGTTAATTTTAATGCCTCCAAAACAAAACTACTATCTTTTCATTGTCAAAAGGAACCTTTTTTTTTACCTTACATCAGTATGATAAGTGACTCATTGTGCCTTCTGGCATTGATGAATACAAAATAATTTTTTTATATAATACAATATAATAATATAGAAGGATAAGGTGAATTTTCAAGAGGTCAAGTGTAAAAGTTTTTGGTGCATATGAAAGATAAAAATAGATTCTGCAAGGAAGTAAATGTATGTATAGATATTGGTTTTTATCCATGAAATGTTACGGCATTTCTGGATGAATTTTTGAACTGATTCAGTCTTTCTTATCAAATTGTGAAATGAAAGTTATTTTGAACAAAACTCTTCTTGACCTTTTAGCATTAATACAGGTGTCCTCCAGGGTTCTATCTTTGCACCTATGTTGTTCCTAATTTTCATAAATGACCTTCCCGATATCATCAATTCTCAGTGACACAGCTATTTACTTCTGACTTAATAGTAAATTTGGTCGGGTCTATAAGGTCAAATTGGCAGCTGATCTAAAAAAAATGACCTATAATCTGTTGTTAAATGGGGCAAAGAATGGCTTGTTAATTTTACCGCCTCCAAAAGGAAACTGCTGTCTTTTAATCGTTTGAGAAAACCTTTTTTTTAACCTTCCATCAATATGTCTGATGCTAACCTCCAAGAGAGTGGCTCATTGAGCCTTCTTAGACTAATGTTTTCCACTGACATGAAATGGAAATGTTGAATTACACGCTAAGTCTACAGCTCGGAAAACTGGTTCATTGTGTCGTGCTAGTCAATTTTAATCACAAGAATCTATCTATATAGATAAGTATATATATATATATATATATATATATATATATATATATATATATATATATAAGTCTACCATTCGTTCTTGTTTTGAATATTGTTGCCACATCTGGTCTGGTGTGTCTGCGCGTCTGCTATATATTTAAAGATTCTTAATAAAATCCAATGAAAAATTTGCAATGTTATTGGTCCTGACCTGACATCTCGGCTTTAGTCACATTCCTACCGTCGTAACGTAGCTTCCCTGTACCTTTTCTATAAATACTTTCATGATAATTGTTCCGATGAACTTTCCTCTATGGTACCTAGACTTTATGAATTTAAGTGCCGCGATGGATTAGCACCAATGCTTCATCATTTTACAGTTGAAATTACTAGATGTAAACGTAAATCCTGTGATAACAGTTTCTTCTACCACACTTCTCGCCTGTGGAACTCTCTTCCAGCTTCTTGTTTCCCAGTCAAACTTGATCTTCAAAAGCGCTATGTCAATTGTTATTTTCTGCTTTCTTAATTTTTGGTCTTTTATTGTCCTCTCTCCTTAATAGCATATTTTTCTCATGTTCTCTAACACTCAGCAACCTCTTGTGTCTTAGTGACTGTATTGCCTTGCTTGGGTTGAAATTATTAAAAAAATCTATCAATGCAGATTAACAGTTCTTCAAAATACAAATCTTTTCAAGAAAACAGCAGATCATGTAAAAATCTTTTCTCTAACAACAAAGGAAATTTAACAACTTTCATTTAGAGCAACAATTCATATAAATTTCTCAGTAACAAAATTAATTTACTTACTTCAAAAAGTTCACAGTCCATATGTTGAATTTTCAAAGGTTGAAAGTTGAATTTCGAAGGTAAGGAGAAAGGCTGACCTACCTCAGGTGAATCTTGTTCTCTATGTTCTTTAGACAAAATATTCAGGTTTTCGGAACAGGCGTTCTTAAATATGAGATAAACTCTCGCAGGTTTAGCAAATATGTTCTTAGTAAAAAGAATTCTCTCATATAGCAAACAAATAGATTAAAACCAGTTAAAAAGCAACTCTTAGGAGCATATACTTTTTGTCCATATCAATTAAAAAATCGAGAATCAGTAACCAATCAAACCACGCCTGTTTGTCATTTAAATTTGGCTGTTTTGACAATATCAAAGCCGAGCCTCATTTTGTAAATATTTGCTACAGAATGTTTAAACTGACTTAATTTTGGCGGTTTCTTTGAAAAAGAAACCGGGTTAGTAACATTATAATTTTCTTAATTATTTTTTGTCATACAATTCAATATTATCCGTTTCATTAAAAACATATTTTTTATAATAAATTTTACACGTTCCAACATTTATTTTATTTTTTCTTATACACTTTTAATATCATTGTTTTTATTAAAATAACTTTATAATAATTTTTGCATAAAAATCTAAAGCAGCGCGAGCAGATTTTTTTTTTATTATCTTAGAATGATCTCCCCTTCTGAAAGTGTATGGATAATAAATCCCATTCATTTTGTTTCAAAGTCTGGTGATCGTTACTAATGTGACCCTAATTACTGTACTTAGTAATGTTTATATTATAAAAAGGTATCGACATCATATGCCAAATAACAATTCATTTACTTCTGAACGTATCAACAAAACTTCGTTTTGCAAAAATAGACTTAATTTCAGCTTAGCACCAAGAAAAAGCCAACTATGATAATATGCTGAAGACAGCAGTAACTGCACCTTTTTGATTGTTTGATTAATTATGTCCTTTTCGAACTAAAAAAATGCAGCAGTAACATTCTGAATGCATTGTGGCAGGTATAGACAATCTTTTTTTATCAGTACACCGTAAGGCGAGCCACGCTACTAAAAAAAATCAAAGTAATTTTTCATTAAATTACAGCAGCTATTTTCCCAACAAAAGAGCATGCGCATAAGCATCTGCCTTAGAAATGGGGAAAAGGTCAATTTTGTTTTTCTTTGGAGAAAAGATTCCTTCTATAATTAAAAAAAAAAAACTGTAGTTTTGGTATAAAATTATCACAGATGACAGAGTGATTAACACACACTGCTGTGTATGATCTGTTTCTAATTTATTGATTTGACTAGACAAAAATATTTCTAAAAGAAGAATTATATTTATTCTCTAGAGAAAAATAATTTCATTGACGTTTCCTCTTTCTGAAACAAAAAATGTTTACACGTATGATCTTTCTTAGTGAAAATCGCCAATGGTTTAAAATGCTGACAACGTTACCTTCAACGAAAAGTTATAAAATTCATGAAACTCTGCACTTAAACATTGTTTATGTACGTGATTATGTATGAGAGTGTGTGAGTGAACAAGTGAGAACGAAAGGAAACAAATAACATAATGATATTAATAAACGTTATTTTCCTCATGAAATTAGGTGTGCTATTCAGAAAGCCGATCGTGCCGCGTGTGGGCCGCTTTCGGGCCGCTTTCGGGCCGCGGACCGCAGTCTGCTTTGTGGTCAAATATTGGCTAATGAACTCTGTGTATTTGTGTCTTTAGGTAATATCCGTGTATTTATTGATGATGAAAACAGCACATACAAATGATTCACTTTTTAAAATTTTAGATGAAAATGATTTGAAAATTTTCTGCTCAAAAAGTAATTTTAATGTTTCTTTTGAGTTTATAATTTGATTGATTTATTTGTTTTTACGGCTTATCAACCTTTAATTCTACTCTATGTCTTGTTAGTTAAATGAACCCAATTTGAGAGTGAATTGATAAATCAGTCATGAAAATTCAATCGCTGCTCTATCGTGTAAACATACGAAAATATTCTTTTTCACGAGGGCTAGTGGATGAGTGGAACATTCTTCCTCTTTCGGGAGTCAATAGTAAGAATGTAGACGTCTTCAAAAGGTAGATGAAAATATATTTTGATTGTATTGACAGATGGCAACTATACTTGCGTACAATTTTATCTTTTTTACTGTCTTAAACGCCTTTTTTAATTCAATGTTCCGTTTATTCTGTTGTCTGTAGGCAACCGATTCTCTTTGTTATATTTTACATCCCGTTTGTTTGCCCACATTGACCTGATGACAGCTGAGTTAATAATAAATAAATAAAAATTTTAAAAAAGTAGTCTTTAAAATTTTCTTTTTTCTCTCTCTCTCTTTTAAATACCATGTCACTTCAGGATGTAGACGACCATAAGTCTCCCCATATTCCTTTTCCATAATGTCTTCGCATTTCTTTTTTGCCCTTCCTCTCTTCTTTTGTATTTCTTTTCTTATACATTGTCATTCATTTGATCCGAGTGCCCATTTCCAATTTTTTTTTAGTCGCATGTTACCACTCGAATGAGAAAAGAAGGCCCACATTCAAGACAGACACACATAGACACACACACATATGAATGATAAAATATAGTTTAAAGCTATGGTGTATTTATGGGTTAAAGTGCTCAGTATCAGTGTATGTAAATATGAAAGTGGACATTGAAGTCAACGCCCAGAGACGACAGACGCCTCTGGGTGTTGATTTCAATGTCCACTTATATATATATATATATATATATATATATATATATATAGTCTCATAATAATTCATTGTGTCTAGAACAAGAATCCTCAACAGAATGTAGAAAGCACTGAATGGCCGTTTCGTCCTTTTCGGGACTCATCAGCGGTGCGCATCCATTATCGAGAATCAAACGCGGACCGTTACGATACACCGCAAATATCATACCACAGGACCAGCGGGCATCGATGACAAAGAGGAAACTTACTAGACTCAGCATAGCGCAGCTACTCCTAATTCTGGTGGTGATACTCAGCCAAGCATACATAACCCACCGGAACCAGTCCCCCAAAACAACGTCTTCTTTCAACAAGCCACTGTGTGCATAGCATTAGGAGCTGGACCAAGCACAGGTTTATGCGAGAGAATTTTTTTGAAATTTGAATAATTTCTCATAATAATTCATCGAGTATAGAAGAAGTCTCTCTCTCTCTCTCTCTCTCTCTCTCTCTCTCTCTCTCTCTATATATATATATATATATATATATATATATATATGTATATAGTAGGTATCCATTTATATCGCGAGATAATGGTAGCGTCCTCCTTGATCAAACATTCAGTCCTTTTGTGAGCAGCGTTTGGAGTGGCGTTACAATAATTGATTGGCATTCTCTTCTGCAGGTATGACAGATGAAGTTGGAATGTGGCATGAATTTCTGACATTTTTCTCTCTGCTTCCTTCGTTCTCGTTCTTATATATAGACATATGCAAATATATATATATATATATATATGTATATATATATATATATATTACGAATGAACTAAGTCCGACAATTATTTTAGCATATTTATTGTTTATATGTTATTTTTATAGATACAAATATTTAAGCAAATTGCACGGTTTATAATAATCAATATTAACAACATTTACCGGCCTGAATGTCCGAGAAATTTCATAAAAAATATGTGTCCTCCGACATGGGAAATTTGTAATTTAAAAGAATTTGACCGTACTAACCAGACGCTTCCACTGTAGCTAAATGGTATAGCACGTCAGGCTATATGAGGTTCCGTGTAGGATACAGGTTCGATTCCTGTCGGAGGACATATTTTCTATGAAATTTCTCGGGCATTCAGACCGGAAAATGTTGTTAGTACTGTTTATTATAAACTGAGCATTTGCTTAAACATTTATATCTCTAAAAGGTATATACACACACACACACACACACACACATATATATATATATATAATTAAATAAGGAACAAATAGGAAAATGTTTATAAATTTGTCATGTTTCACTTCAGTTACAGATTCAACAGAATTGTTTGAGAATGAAGGTGTAATTAAAGTGAAACATGTCAAATTTACAAACGTTTTCATTTATTTGTTCCTTATTTAATCATTCTGTCGGATTTAATACATATTTCATCAATATATATATATATATATATATATATATATATATACCGCCGGCGTATTGGTCAGCGGTGCTCTGGCAGCCACCGGCGGACCTCTAGAGTCCGCCGGTGGCTGCCACCAGAGCACCGCTGGCGTTGCAATCGGCGGCCTGCCAGCGGGCGACTAGCAGCTTGCGAGTAGGATATATATATATATATATATATATATATATATATATATATATATATATATATATATGTGTGTGTGTGTGTGTGTGTGTGTGTGTGTGTGTGTGTGTGTACACGCATGTATTAAACATAATATATTTAGGAAGCAGTCCTTTGTTTAATCATGTTATTATAGAACGGGCCGTTAAGAATGTCCGTTATGGCTTACGGCGAGTTTCTCCAGGTGTCGAATATGTTGTTGCGGATTTGAGTCAACCCACAACAAAGAAAAATGTAAAAAAAAAAAAAAAAACTGTTTAAATACAAAAATTTAATGTATTTTTATTTCCGGGTTTTTTATAACTAAATTTTTCTTAGTGTCTCTGCAGTGGCGTAGCTAGTGGGGGGAGGGGCCGGACCGCCCCGGGTGCCAGCACAGGATGGGTGACACAATGTCACCCCCAACAAAATTTTTCAACCAGGCTAAGGTGCCAAAAATAGTCTGAAAACAGTCGTGGAGACACAGGGTTTCGCAGTCGGGCATACGACCCCCCAGAAATAATTTATGATCCCCCAGTTTTGTCCCCACGTCAGAGATTTTCTAATAAATTGTCGGGAAATTTGTGAATAGGAAAAATAGCAATGTTTTTAGCTTTCATGTGTTTCAGTTTCTACAATCTTGGTTACTAACAAGAGACATTGTTGTAACATTTTATCGGATGATATGGTGTTTTAACTCTGCATCATTAATAACAACAAAGCGAAATACGAAGCCAAATGTGCAACAATTTAAGTCTTGCCTTGTATCAATTCGCTGAGATACAATTTTCCATTGAGTGAGCGATATACTTTTGAATATCTACTAGTGTTGGGACGATTAATCGGAATCGGATTCGAGAATCGGAAAAATCGGAACTTTTTGGGGTATCGGAAACGGTATCGGAATCGGAAAAATTTGTACCTATTTTCTGATTCCAAAAACGATTCTTTTAAATTTTTAACTTAATTTTCCATTATTGGTACTAATGATAAATATATATTGTTTTTAAATTATCACTAAAACTAAAATCACAATAACATCAAAATACGATGTAAATTTATTTTACTTGTATAAAGAAAAACAAAAAAAAAAAACTTTGCATAAGTTCTCTAGGTAACCTTTAAAAGAATGCAGTTGATTTACAATGTTCCGAAAAATGCTTAAAAATTAAATAGAACATTTTTGTCAAGAAAAATACATTCAAACATCATTGATAATTAAATGGTACCCAGAAAATGATGCAACGGAAAATTGGACACCGGAAAATTAGCAACAGAAAATTACGTCAACCATGAGCCAGTCGAGACTGTTGGATCTGACTGTGCTGTCCATTGAAAACGAGCTTACAAGACAAACCGATTTTGACGATGTCATTGACCAGTTTGCCACAATGAAAACAAGAAAACATTCATTCTAAGACCATAGTATCGAATGTCATTCTTTTGTGTATTGCCGTGTTTTGTATTTGGTTGTTCTGAAAGTGAACAGTTGCATTTTAAAAAATCTTTTGATTTGAACTGATTATTTTGTGGTATTGGATTTTGTCTTGGATCATACATGTAAGCAGTAACGTACCAGTCAGTAGAGTAAAGTAGAGGTAGAGCATGTATGAAAATTTAGCTACAGCTAACCATTCAGCATAGGGTGAATCGGGGTCATTGGGATGACATTTGAGCGGACCGCCCTGGGTGACGTTTACTCTAGCTACGCCACTGTGTCTATGAGCATAAAAGCTCTTACAGTCCTTGTTTGGAGTTATTCGTTAAGATGAAAATAAATGTAATTTTTTCGCGTGTATGTGTGAGAAAGAAGAGTTAAATGAGAAAGTGATGAGGAAAGTAAGTTTCACATAGCTTGGTGAGGAAGACGGGTGATTGGGTGAGGATTTTTTCTTTTAAGTCGCGCCGTCGTGAACTGTTGCTGGTTGGTTTGTCCATCTAGAAACTTTGCCTAAATACCATTCAAAGGGATCATGAAGCATGTGTTTATTGTTGGCTGGAACGCGACCAGTTGATTGAAAAATGTTAAATATTTATTTTCAAAGCATTAATTTATTACCAGTAAGAATGCGCGATTCTCCGACTCAGAAACAATTTTTTGTCATTTGATGTTTGACTGACTTGGTGTTTATTTCTGTCTTCGCTTCACTAAGTCATAACACACAATAATTGTTTTTCGCATTACATTTCCACTCCTCAGTATACACAGTATATCTTCTCACCTGGTAATTGGTAAACACAGTATATCTTCTCACCAGGTAACTGGTTCTTAAATATTAATTCTCAAACTGTTGATCATCCCACCTGATATAATGAAAGCGGATTCATGAAATAAACTTTGTGTAAAAACATTGGATCTTAATGTTGTTTTCTCTAAAGGAAATTGCCATGTTCCTTGTACCACGGTGATATTCCAAGGTAGAACCAATAAAGAAATCGAACACGTATATGGAATAACACAGATATATTAAAAACAGGAATATATACAGAGAAGTAGAAAGTGTTAGTACGAACAATCAAGTTTAGTAGGGAGAACAATGTAGTCTCGACCAGTATCACTATTCCAATGTCTTGTAGTAATTGTCTGAACGCGACTCTGTTTCGGACTGCCTCTGGCTCGACTGACTCGCTCGCTCTGACTGACAGACTCCTGACGGACTTCTGACGGACCTCACTCCAGACTTCAGACTGAACGGTATTCAGTCATCCCGCCCACGAGGGCATCATGTGGCACAAGGCCGGTTTAACGTGGGATCTCCGAGCCCATGGGCTCGGCCAAAAATATGCCCTTTGAACCCGTATAAACGGGTTCAGTGTCGGTTTACCTCCCCGACCGACTTCGGTCTGAACTCCCTGCTTCCTCTTGAGGCGCAGTATTTATTACGTATGGAATAGTCCATTATGTTATTATGTGTAAGGTCCCATAACATACAGCTTTAACTTTTCCTCAATGAGATGACTAATAGTATAAAAAAGTCAGGATCATCACATCAATGTGAACGATCCTTTCCTTAGCTACATACAGTTTTGAATTCTTAGTTTTTCTTCTCCCAGACTGGTTGCTAGCCAGTGCTATAGAACACATTCTGTCCTACTATTTATCTATAATGAAGTCATATATATACTAGTACTCGATTGGCAGCTTAGCTTCATCATTTTACAGTTGAAATCGTCAGATGTAACCGTAAGTTCTATGCCTACAGTTTCTTCTCTCGCACGTCTCGCTTGTGGAACTCTCTTCCGGCTTCTTACTTACCAGTCAAACTTGGCATTCAAAAATTTAAATCCCAAACTTTATCTTCTGTCTCTATAATTCCTGTTCTTTTATTGTTATATCTTCTTAATAATGTTTTTATTTTTCTCATATTCTTTCACACTCAGTATCCCCCTTGCGTCTTAGTGGATTTATTATCTTGCTTAGTTTAAAATTATTTTTTAAAAAGCGTTGGAAAGCTGAATAGAGTCAGCTAAGCAGTATGACCAGACACATCAGAAATTAAAAATTAATGTTTAGTGTTGTACATCTTCATCGTTCCTCTATATCATTAGTGTTCTGGGGAATGATTACTGGTGTGCCGCAAAGAGATAATACCTAGAAGCCATTTAATTTCATTTTGTTTAATAAAGACATTCAATTTCTTAATCATGATGACACCGCTCAATTACATTTAAGTAATATTGTTTAGGAATCGGAATCATTCAAAATTTAGGTATTATTTTATCACCAGTTTATATCGTCTATATATCTCGTTCACAATATTTACAGATTCTTTGTAGATATTTTTATTAAATATTTAGGCGATGTAAATTAAAGTTTTAGTAAGACAAACAAAAAACAAATTAAATATAATGAAAATTCTTTTAGATTTATGTTTTTCAATTTTAGATTCAATTACCCTTAATTATGGACAAGTTTCTGAAAAGAAAAAGCGATGGTGACAAGAATAATTCTACAATGTCATTTAAAAAAACAAAAGTTTACCGGTTATATAGTGATGCTTACTTGAAATTTGGATTTCACGGGACTGGAGATACACAGATTCCTTCTCCGCTATGTGTTGTTTGCAGCCAAACGCTGTCTAATGAAGCAATGGTTCCAAGTAAAATGAAAAGACATCTTACTAATAATCATCTTAGACTTCAAACTAAAAATGTCGATTATTTTCAACGGTTATTAGAATCAAATGCAAGGCCAAGTCAACTATTTTAAAAAATAGTAACCGTGTCTGAAAAAGCTCAATTAGCTTCATATGAGGTGTCTGAAATTATTGCTCTTAAATCGAAGTCTCATGTTCTTGCAAAATCAGTAATCCTTCCAGCATGCAAAAAGATAATGAAAATTATACTTGGTGATAAGGCCGGACAAGAAATTAGCAGGATCCCTCTTTCAAACAATACAATTCAGCTAAGGATTCTTGACTTGTCTGATAATATTGAGGAAAGTGTAATATCCAAATTTCAAAATAGTCTGTTTGCTCTC
Source organism: Acanthosepion lycidas (assembly GCA_963932145.1). NCBI lineage: Eukaryota > Metazoa > Mollusca > Cephalopoda > Sepiida > Sepiidae > Acanthosepion > Acanthosepion lycidas. The sequence continues at coordinate 37,464,192 of OZ010596.1, read as the reverse complement.
CAAATTGATGAATCCACTGACATCAGTAATCATGCACAGTTAATTGCATTTATACGTGTCATCGATGAAGATGCCATAATTAATCAATTTCTATACTGCAAACAGTTACCCACAACTACAGAAGGTCAAGATATTTTTGATACAATCACAATATGCCTCGAAAAATATGGCTTACCTGGGATTTATCTGTGGGAATATGTACCGATGGCGCACCATCAATGGTTGGTTCTGTAAAAGATTTCGTATCTTTAGTAGAAAAACAGAATCCTTACATCATGCGAACTCATTGTTTTTTACACAGAGAGGTATTAGTTTCAAAGATAGCACAAAATGAATTAAAAGAGGTTATGAATCAAGTGATTGAAATGGTAAATTTCATAAAAACTCGGCCTTTGAAGTCCAGAATTTTTGAGTTGCTGTGCAAGGATATGAATTCTCATTATATTCGTATACTATTGCACACAGAAGTAAGCTGGTTATCGAATGGGAACGTGCTATCTCGCGTAATTGAGCTTCAGAAAGAACTTTTTATTTTTTTGAAAATGAAAAACTTGGTAGATTTTGTAAATACCTTAAAAATGAATTGTGGATGTCTAAAATAGAGTACTTAAATGAGATATTTAAACATCTCAATAGTCTGAACAGCAATATACAAGGCAAAAATGAAAATATTCTTAGGGCAACAGATAAATTAGTTGCTTTTAAGAAAAAAAGTTGCAATATGGAAGAAAAGAATGATGGTAGATGATTTGGATGGATTTCCCTTAGTTCGCAAAACCTGCGTTACCAAGATGATTCCCATTATTAGTGAGCATTTGACATGTTTAGAAAATAAAATCGAAGATTATTTTCCCTCAATCAGCATTGAAGAATTTGATTGGATTCGCAATCTGTTCCTAGATTTATCAGTCATCAACCTTTTCAATTTTGAGTTATGTGAAGAGAAAGAATTAGCAAGCTTTTCCAGTGATCGTGGTCTCAAATTGAAGTACACACAACTGCCATTGGACGCCTTTTGGATTTCTGTTATGGAAGAGTATCCAACTCTAAGTAAAAAAGCCATTAATATCTTGCTGCAATTCTCAACTTCATACCTATGTGAACTGGGATTTTCTTACCTAAACAACATTAAAAATAAAAAACGTGAAAGACTTAAAAATATTGAAAAAGAGTTAAGAGTGTGTGTCTCTCTCACATTCGCCCAAATATTGCAGCAGTAGTCAAGAAGAACCAGGCACAACTGTCCCACTGATATTCACCATTATTATTTTATGCCCGATATTGAATACAGGATATGTTGATTTATGTGAATAAAAATTCTTCTTGTATAATATTCTTTGTTTTTTATTATTTTATTGCAAAAAGGCTTTATGAGTGGAAAATATTTATTTTTTGTGATAAGTGTACCGCGAAAATTTAAAGAACTCAATAGTGTGCCGCCATGTAAAAAAGATTGGGAACCACTGCTCTAGAGGTATAATTATAACCGACATTTTTGTTTAGATTTTCCCACTTCTTCCTGCAGATATATAATTCCACCAATAAGAACATTATTTTAGTTTGATGAATTCCTTTTGAAGGACGAAACGCATTACATATTTTTTTTCTATTTTGTCATTCAATTACCCACCATACACTGTAATCTAACACAAGATGGCGGGTCAGGAGCTGGTCATACATTATCTATCTTGACCTTACCTTATTCTCAGCCAGTCCCTCTAGCGACAAAATTATCATATATTGATTCTTTTACCATTAATCCATCAATTTGATTCTCTAAATTACTTTCTTCTCTCTATGAAAATCTATCTCCCTGGATATATACTTTAATTATATGCCATAATATGCATCAGTGTTATTAATATGCAGAAATAAAAGATGTGAGGATACCATTAAATACTTTAAAGGAAATTGGTATGCATTTCATTCAGCTAAGAAACATTATTTTAAGAAGATTAATAATTTCTGATAATCACGAAAATTCTTCTTCACGGCAATAGTTTCAACCGACATTATAAAAGCCGTGCTGAAATTGCGGTCTTTTTTCAAAGGAAATAATTCCATTTTTTTTTAAGAGAAAAATTTACAAGTGAAAGAACTATCTTTCTCTTTTTCTCTCCTGATCATGTCTCTCTATTTATCTCTCATGCCGCTACTGTGATGCCATCTCTTTCCACTTTTGTTCGACTAAGGTCCAGGGTATTTAATGGTCGACAGTTGAACGTCGTCAGACTCAATGTGGATAGCCAAGTCGAGGTCGAGTTGTGTGACGCAGAGTGAAAATCACGAATTAGAGAAGTTATATATATATATATATATATATATATATATATATATATATATATATATATATATATATATATATGTTATCTATTGGATGCAAATACGTTCACTGGAAACAAATTATGCTTAGTTTAGGCTGAGAACAATTGATTACAACCTTCTCCACATATATAATATTATTTACAAAGTTTAGTCCAACACAGGACTAAGTGGAAAGAAATACAGAGAAGAAAAACTGTGTTACGCCTATCTTCAAGTGAAAAATTTACCTATATTGAAAAACAGCATTCTAAATGCTAACTTCACAGAATTTTACTACTGGCACCAGTGGGAAGTTCACACCTCCATCAGTTCCTAAGCAACTCTAACAATTAATTTTCTTAACTTTCCAGTATACAATGACCTACCACTATAAATAATTTCATGTGTTTGCACGCAATCATCAGGCAGTCGGTAACTGATTTGTGAAATGAACAATAATGACTGAGTAGTAAATTCGATCCTCACTGGGTGCCCCATACTTTCGGCCTTGTGCCATATCTAATCTACGCAGGAAAAATTACCATATATATACCGATATAATCAGTCCACATATGCGATAGGGAGTATGGGACATTCCATTACCGCATATATATATATATATATATATATATATATATATATATATATATATAATACAAAAGTCTGTGACTGCGTGCGTACTTGTGTGGTGCGTCCGTACGGTGCATAATGATTTAAGTTAATCTGATTTAAGTGAATAAGATTTAAAAATACGAGTTGTTTATACAATAAATACTTTTATTTTAACTTTCTTCAAACAGACAATTTTTTTAATTAAAATATTTAAGACAAACACAGAGAAATCCCGCTCAGCTATTTTGTCAAAAACAGCAAAGCGGGATCTCTTTGTGTCTGTCTTTAACTTTAAAATATTTTAATTGAAAAAATTGTCCGTTTGAAGAAAGTTAAAATAAAAGTATTTATTGTATAAACAACTCATATTTTTAAATCTTTTTCACTTAAATCAGATTAACTTAAATCATTATGCGCTGGACGGACGCACCACACAAGCACGCAAGTACGCACGCAATCACAGACTTTTGTATCATATATATATATATATATATATATATATATATATATATATATATATATATATTAATGGAATGTCCCACACTCCCTCTCGCATATGTGGTAGATATATGGTGAATTTCCAAACGTTGATTAGAGGCACAAGGCCGAAAGTATGGGACACCCAGTGAGGATCAAACTCACTACTCAGTCATAATTGTTCTAGTAAGACAAGTTTGCTAACCATTACACCGCCTCGAGGTGCTCTGATTGGTAGATATATATAGTGAGCACAGGATACACCTGGCGGACTTGCTTCGGGAATTAGTCTATAGTTGGAGATTCGTCTCCAGCTGTACTGGTCAATCTTTCTGCCTCCGGGCAGAGAGGATCCCCAGACTAGGCTATGTCGAAGGGCAGAGTCTCGTCTCGGAAAACAGCTACCCGACCCAGTTTTATACGGGGAATTTTTGGCCGAGCGTACGGGCTCGGATACCCCACATTAAATTCGGCCTTGTGCCACATCTGAGCGTGTGGGGCGGTTGGTAGGTATCCTTCCTTCGGCAATTACTAATCTGCTAAGCGATTCACTGTCTTTCAGTAGTGTATTCTTTTTTACAATAAACCTTTCTTTTTTTCATCTACGGCCGTGTTGCTGTTTCTTTCACTTGAGTACCACCTTTATCTTTTTGTAACCTTCTTTAAAGGTACAACAATATATATAGCATATTTTGATTATTTACACATTATCAACCCAGTACGATTTTCAAAATGGGTATTTATATCCCTTGGATGCTTCCTAGCTTTTTAGTTTTTTTTCATGTTTTTTTCCTAAAAGGATGTGTCAGCGTGTCCACTATTGGAAATAATTTAATTTATTTGCATAATCCATTCACGTTCTTGAATTTTATGATTTATACTTTCTCATCAATTGCAATCTCTTCCTCTGGTTTTCTATATCATTTTTATTATATCACATCTTACTACTGTTTTTTGCTTTTCATTTTTACTTCCTACATGGATTCTGACAACATAGTGTCACCTCTTTATTTCTGATATTTGAATTATTGCAAATGGGTTGCATATCTTTCTTTAAATTCTTTCCTTGTCGCTCCGATGTAAATCCTTTCCTCCCTTAAGTTTCTTTTTTGTCACTTTCGCCTTATATATTTTCGTTTCTGCAATTTCCTTCCATTGGACCTATAATTCTACAATTATATATATATATATATATATATATATATATATATATATATATATATATATATAATTTATTCGAAAATTATAACATAAATATGTTATAAAATCACTACAAAAACAGCCATTTTGTTTCAGCACTACTGGTGTTTTATCAAGTGATGGTGCTGAATGTAGAATTATACTTGCTTTACTCTGTATTGAGCACTCTTTTAAGAATAGTATGTTTTGGTTATTGGAATTTATTCCGTATACACTGAACCTATACTTGGATATATATATATATATATATATATATATATATATATATATATTAGGTTGGTGCAAAAATAATGACGTAATAATGTCGTTTTTTGACGTATTTTTTAACGTCAAAAAACGACATTATTATGTCATTATTTTTGCACCAACCTAATATATATCAAGAACAAATTCACACATGTATATATATATATATATATATATATATGTGTGTGTGTGTGTGTGTGTGTGTGTGAATTGAAGAAATGTGAATTAAATCTTACAGAATGATTAAATAAGGGACAAATAGGAGAACGTTTATAAATTTGACATGCTTCACTTACAGTTTAAACAGTTTAATTCCAAAACAATTTCTGTTGAAGCTTTAATTGAAGTGAAACGTCAAATTTATAAACATTTTCCTATTTGTTCATTTTTTTATTATATATATATATATATATATATATATAATTGGAGATCAGAAACAGAAAACATTGAAGGAAGCAGAGAAAGGAATCTTAGACCTTCATTTCACATTCCGGCTTTATCTGTCACGCCTGCAAAAGAGGGGGCCATGAAAAGATTGGTCTGTTAAATGAAGTCGTTCCAAACGTTGCTTGCAAAAGGACAAAAACCTTTCTTTAAATTTTTCCTAGTTTCTCCGACATAAATACTCGCCTCCCTTTATTTATTTATTTTTTTTTTGGCCGCTTATGTGTGTCCCATCCAAAATTCAATATTAAATAACCCAACAACAGTCGACATGTCATAAAATCAACCAACCTAATCTGAGGGGAAAAGGAAGAAAAAAATAAGATGAAAGTTCTCGGAATGGACTGAAAAACGTTCAAGAGTTTTATAACTAACTAATGAAGTAGCTTTACACACAGGATTAACTATACAGACAGAATGTTTTCATTTAAGAGAAAACAAGTCGACGACATCACATTACTAATTATAGCGGTAATGGCGAGAACGATGTTGCTAAAATATTATTGAGAATTACAGTCGAATTCAATGATTTTATCAATCCATGACATGCCGTTATAAACCAAGAAAAATATCAGAAACCATTAAGAAATATTAAGAAATGCGTAATAATGTTTTAGTCGTTATAGACTCGCACATATGCGCACACACGCACGTGCGAGCGAACAAACAAGGAGTGTTTGCGTGTTTGTGTATAACCCAAAAGCCAACAATAAACAATTCTACAAAGCCGTGTTTGCATTGGCTATAAATACACGCTTACGTCATCGTCACGCGAGTACCGTTGACGTCTTCGGTTATCGTCGTCCTCTTTTCCAGCCAATAACAACGTCTTTCTTTCGTTCTGCTTATTTTATTTACGCAAATATAGAAAATCACTTAGCACAGGTCGATCGGCCAACAAATAAGCAGATAAATAAATGAACGAGACGAACGGCTCACTTCATGTAAGTCTTGGTTGGTTCATCTCTGAAAACGAAGATCACGCGTGATTTTATTAATTCTGATCGACACAACAGTAACGTTGAATTCAAGAGAAGCTTGGATTTTAGAAGATTGTTTTGACCATATTAATTTACTTTTACACAAGGACTCTATTGTGGTTCATCGAATGATGCTCGAACTACGGTAATAATAGTTAGCGAGATTAGCGTGGGACCCCCCGGCAAGGCCAAACAAGATATTCTAGCGTTTAGGCCGTTGTGCGCTCCGGCCTTCTTCAGGTGGTTGAAATGTCGAACTGAACCCTTTATTTCGCTCGCTGGGGTAGACTGTTCTAGTTCCACGTACCATGTCTAATGAATGGATGTCAGTTATCAGTTATCTCCTGTTAATTCCCGTCTCCAAGTTCTCCACCGCCTTAACCGGGTATTGAACTCACGCTCTTTGGGTCCTGTCACTGGATCTAACTAACGCCCTTATCCACTATATGTGTAACTTCAATACCTGGTTAAGACGGTGGAGAACTTGGAGAGAGGAATTAACAGGAAATAACTGATAACTGACATCCATTAGACATGGCACGTGGAACTAGAACAGTCTACCCCAGCGAGCGAAATAAACGGTTCAGTTCAACATTTAAATCATCTGAAGGAGGTCGGAGCGTACAACAGCCGAAACGTTGCGATAAATATGGCAATAAAGATGAGGACGATAGTCCGAACAATGTAAATAGTGTACATAATACCTCATCTCAGAAATATAGACAGATATTTTTATTATTAGTTCTAAAATCTTATTAATTTCTAGTTCACCACAAGAACCTAGCAGCTCATCTCTCTGATTTAGCTTACGTTTTTCAATGGGTGAAGGACTGTCTTGTAAAATTCTATACGGCTCAAACCACACTAGTTCCATCATCACCGAGCAGACACTGACCTTTCACATGATGGATAGGTCTTCTCTCAAGGTGGCTCTTTTCCTTGAGAGTCTATTAGGACTCAAGCTCTCCCCAAAACTCAAGTGGAATGTACGATCTGTTGTTAAAAATACTGGAAAAATGTTTGGTTCATTATGCGGTTCCGGTTAGTATCTGGAGACCTGCTATATTCTATCCTTACAAGAGCCAGCTCAGACCAAAAATGGAGTATTACCGCCATATCTGAACTGGAGGTGCCCAATCCCCACTTACTTGTCGCGATAAAGTAAAAAAGTGTCTATGCAGCCTTGTGAGTGATGAATTATTTTCTGTCATACAAAGACGAAACCACGCAGTTCTTGTTGCGCTGTCGCTATGTCCATGACATGTGTTCTGATGAGCTACATTCCTTAGTTCAACCAGTCCTGACCATTACAATGGAAACCCGCCATGCCACGTACACCATGGTGAATCATTCCATTTATTCTCAAGAAATGCTGCTTTGTGGAACATACTCCTGGCAGGATGTTTTCCCAATCACTACAATCTTGACCTGTTAACGTCTAGGATTAATCGTGATCTTTCCTGACTAAAAATCAAATGAACATAAATAGTCTTTCAGTGAGGAAGAGAGAAAGTGAAATTAGGAGACAAGATCAAAGGGATTCCTTTGTTGCTTTGGTGAAAAGACAGGACAACGATGTTGGCTCGTGTCCCTTTATTGTTGTCAGTCTTTCTGCTGAGTTGAATGAATGTCTGATTTATATAGCTTCGCGTAGGCTCCAGAAACCTATCTTTCTTTATTGGCGGGAGCTGATTTTATTGGGTATTCTTTATTTTTATTAATTTGAAGTATGTTTGAAACTGGAAGTCTGCGCGGAGCCTTTGCGTAGTATATTTATTTTATTTTATCTTTTGATTTGAAACAGTTAACTTCCGCTTACTCTACAACTCTACGCTTACTTCTTTTTTATTAGTATTTATTATTAATATTTGAAGAACTAGTTGTATAAACATATGATAACACAAAGAGTATCTGTCTACAGCCCCGTGTAAATGTATAGATGCATAAATTAGCGTAATGATGTGACTAGCGCACACCAGAATTTTTACGTCATTGAGCGCTTCTATGTATTATTATTTTGTTTCGCAAATGTATTGTAATTGTTAGAATGTTTAAGATCTTATTATTATGAATGTTTAAAAAGCATTTCCCTATGACAAAATCTAAAAGGTGATTGGTTAATGAAACAGTAAATACTAATTTATGTTGCTGCATTAATTAGATATGTTTGTTACATTATGTTATATTTGATCATAGGAAAAAAAGCATTGATGAGAGTTTACTTCTAGATTTATTGAACACTAAATCCTCAATTTTAAGAAAAAAATCTTTGCCCGTCTCGGAGCCACAAAGGGATCTTATGCAGCCTTACAAAATTTCTCTTGGAGGCCCTGACTGTAACTAAAGAAGGAGGGTTGGTGGACAGTGGTCACAGGGAGTGCGTAATTATTGTCCTTGACATGTGTTTATGGGAAACTACATTAAAATCAACTTTGTGCCACATTAGGGACGGAATAAGCAAATAAATACCTTACCTTAACGGCCAGGTAGTAGTAATAGTGAAAGCTGTTATACCTATTATCAACTTTAAAAGAAAAACTAAGCTATTTCTGACAGTTAAGCCCTTAGTTTAATAACTTCACAGATCATCGATAATATTTTTTAAGTTTAATTCGTACACTTGCGCACTCATTTGCTTGTATATATACAAACATTAGGGAACCTCGTAATGGTTAGCAAGCTTATGTCGCTAGAACATTTCCGTCTGAGTAGTGAGTTCGATTCTTACTGGGTGCCCCATGAATTCGGCCTTGTACCACATCTAAGCTGCGCTTAGAAAAAAGGGGCACTTCGACGTAGTGTAATGGTTAACAAGTTTGTCTTAATAGAACAACTGCGACTGAGTAGTAAGTTCTATCTTCACTGGGTGCCCAATACCTTGTACCACACTTAAGCTGCGCTTAGAAAATCACCATATATACGAATACTACACATTTCTTTTTAGATGTAACCACTGCACTATAGGGAGGGGGATGGGAGCTGAAACCTCCCCACGGACTCCACTGTTTGGTGAAAGTGTGACGAGAACAGAAGACTTTGTCCTCTTGGCCTCAATCTATGACAATGCTATTGCGCTGAGCTGTATCATTTGTCTAAAATCATTACTGGCATTAATTTATAAAATAAAAAAAGAAATTTTATTTCGTTGTCTTTTTTTTGTTTGTTTTTTTTTTTTTGTTTGTTTGTTTTTTTTCGAAATATTAGCTTTTAAAATTTCTATATAAACATTATGGTATCCCTGTAATAGTCATTAAGAGGTGTGCCTCCGAACTGGCTCCTATTCGCTCTAAACTGTATAACAAATGCCTCGCTGCCTCCCGCTTTCCAGTCTGCTGGAAGTCAACCTCTTGTTGTTCCAGTTTTTTAAGAACTCTGTTGAACCGTCACTCCCAACCAAATATCAGTCTTCTACCTCTTTTGGGGAAACTCCTAGAGGCCCTAATCAATGCTGAATTGGTTCATCATCTCTCATCACAGGACCTTTTCTCAGACAAGCAATATGGCTTTCGTTTTTCTAGGTGATACTGATGTGGTAACGATAATTACGGAAAGAGTCTGTCAAGCTTTAGATAAAAACGGTGAAGCCCAAGCTGTAGCATTAGACATCTCGAAAGTCTTTGACAGAGTCTGGCATTCAGGACTTCTCCACAAGCTGAAAAGCTACGGTACATTTTTGAGCTGATCCAGTCGTTCCTATCAAATCGTAAAATAAAATTTGTCCTGAACGGCCGCTCGTCTACATTCATTTGTACTAACGCGATCTATCCCAGGGCTTCATCCTTGGTCCTACACTGTTTTTAATCCCCATTAACGACCTTCCTGATGACATCAGCTCTCATCTTGGCATCTATGCTGGCGACACTACCATTTACTCCTGCCTCGATAGTAAGGCTGATCAGTCCGAAAAGGTCAAAATGGCAGCTGGTGTCTAAAACGACCTCAAGACTATCGTTAACTGGGGCAAAAGATTGCCTGTCAATTTTCTCTCTGGAATCTATCTTGCATATCTATAAGTCTACCATTCGCCCATGGTCAGAATATTGCTGACATATATGGTCCGTTGCTTCTGCTGTCTACCTGGATCTCTTTGATAAGATTAAAAAAAGAATCAGCAATATTATTGGTCCTGATATGGCTGCTCGGCTTCAGTCACTTGCCCACCGCCGTAACGTTGCCTCTCTTTGCCTTTTTTTAATAAATACTTTCATGGTAATTGTTCGGATGAGCTCTTCGCTATTGTACCTAGACTGTATGAATTTAAGAATAATACTAAACTGGCGTCGAAATCTCATCAATTTGCACTTGAGCTAGCTAGTGTAGCCGTAACTTCTGTGCTGACATTTTCTTTTCTCGCACATCTCATCTGTGGAACTCCCTTCCGGCCCCATGTTTTCCAACCATCTCTAATCTGCAAGAGTTTAAATGCAATGTCAATCGCTGTCTACTGTCCTCCTGATTGCTCTTTTCTCTTTGTATTCATTATTAATGTTTCTGTTTCTAATTCCTCCACACCCTGTTACCCCTTGCTTGTTAGTAGCTGTACTGCTTTACTTGGGTTGTACTTATTAAAAAAAATATGCGAAAAAATCTATAGTTCTCATTTTAGAAAATAAATACAAGCAAAAAGCAAATAAATAACTAAAATAATTAAAAACGCAAATAAAAAGTATGTATTTAATTTTAAAATCAAAGGGAAAAATGTTTGCTGTATGGTAATATATCTAAAAGAAACATTCATTTTTTTTATCATAACAGAGGGGCAGATAAAACTAAATAGACTTAAGAACCTTGAAAATTTAATATCTGATTTCCTACCAACCAGTACTACTTTACATCTGCATTTGTAACATGGGATTTGGCCCCTACCACACACGCACACATGCGCGCGCGCACACACACATCTACTTTTAACATTTGATTTACCCGACCCATCCCCATATAGCTGCTTTAGATCCACATCTCATACACACACATGCGCACGCGCACACACACACATTAACGGTCCTGGGTATGATGATAGACTATATCCGGTAGCAAGTCATCTGATCGGGAGATTGAAGGTTTTGATGGGTGTGGAACCAATTGCTGTTGCTCCCAGGTCTACCCTGATTCAGGGTGGTAGCACCTGTTAGGGTTTCAGCTATGGGCAAATAGTGAATTCCCAAACAAAACAAAACAAAAAAAATAACCATGAAAGTATAAAAATACGTTTTTATAGTAAAAATACTAGCAATACATATTTATATAGTAATATTACCAACAATACAAGTTTAAAGCAAAATGTTCAGCAATACATTTTATAGTAGAATTACCAACAATACATTTTATAGCAAATTGACTAACAGTACACTTTATCTGTAATTGTAAGAATACAATTCCGTTCAAAATATATTTATTAACGTCAAAAAACGACATTATTGCGTCATTATTTTTGCACCAACCTAATAGTTGAAGCCATATTGTTCGCCGTTAAATAACCCATAGATATGTTGGTATGCCGCTAAAAAAATATCGACCAACCACACACACTTGTAACATTTGTTTAAGCCCCACTCCAACACACATTTAACATCTAATTTAGACCTTTGTCACACACACGCGCGCGCGCGCGCACACACACACACACACACACACACACACATATCTGTAACATTTGATTTACCCTACGCACCCCACGCACTTTTAACATTTGATTTTGCCTCCTGACTTATTTTGGGACGCCATGGTTGAAATGGATTTTTTAAAAAAAAACTCTCGTGCTGATTCTAGCCCCAGCAGGAGCGTTGAGAAAATTTAACTTTCACTGAACTCATTTCCAGAATTTCCTAAATTTCCAAGAAAAACAAATAAGCAGGCCTCTTACCTTCAAGAGATATATTTCATAAAATTGTTTTTTTAAGGATTTAAAAGTATACGACTTCTCTTAGAACTGCCAGGGGTGATGGATGATAGCACGGTATCGCTGAGCAGAGTGCTTTCAAGACTGGAGCCAACGGCTAGAGCGGAGTGTCTTCCCGATGGAATCAACGGCCACGTTCCCGTGACTAAGGTGAGCCTTCAAGACGGAGGACATCAGTTGTGATCAAGATCATGCTACTTATGAATTAATACCTACGGTGGTATATGGAGGGATTTGGTCAGGTGTTCAGCTTTACAGCGACCCTACGACCACACTCAGTCATGGGACTGATGAGTACGATGACGATACGATTTGCTGCCTAAATGTTCGGAGAATTTTGACAGCGAACTGAGTTCAGTACAGACATTTGGCAGTCTAGTCTTTGTAAACCAATGCATGCACTTGAGTATTTGAAACGGTCGGTGACGAGTTGGTATTCAGGTAAGTATTATTCATGGTCGATTTCCCTAATTTCTATGCATAATTTTTAGCGGAGAACGTAATGACTTATCCGGTTCTCAAACGTTAAAAGTTGGCAACTCCTTATTTAAAACTATGTAAATGCCTCCAGTTGCATATAAAGATTCTACCATCGGGACATTTAATGCTTGATGACTCGAGAAAAAAGAAAAGTAGAAATCATTAGCTCGAGGCGTTGATTATTATAACATTGATATTTGTTGTATGCAAGAAATCAAAACAAAAAGTATTTGATATTAATATCGGCATTAGACAGCACAATTTAATAACTTTTGGAAAATATTAGAGAAAATGGTTTTGTCATCAATACAAAATGGAAGAATAACACCCATAGACATTGGAAAGTCTCAGGAAGAATATCAATTTTGCAGCTCAAGACAAATAAAATGAAATACGAGGGTTAGCTGAAAAATTTCATACTCTCATGGAATGTGACCGAATGAGGCTTGTTTTTCAACATAGTCCCCTTGTGGACTACATGCTTCTTCCATTGCTGTTGCAGTTCTTGAATTTCATTGGTTAAAGTCATCAAGAGTAGATATGACGTCATAATCACTGCAATACTCGGTCTCAGATATGTATTTTGTCATGTTGGGGAACAGATGATAATCAGGGCCAAATCAAGAGAATAGGCTTTGTGATCAACCAGTTCAAAGCTACAGTCATGCACATCAACTATTGAAACCAAAAACTTGTGTACAGGAGCATTGTCTTGATGAAACAAGACACCTTTCGTCAGTTTTCCTGGTTGTTTGGTTTTGCGTAACTGCCTCAGCAAGTTGGCACAGTACTCTCCATTGATGGTGTGTCCCTTTCGAAGATAGTCAATAAAACAATGCCATTTACACAAAAAAAACAAAAACTAAAAAACATCACATTCCCTCCAGATGAAACAACTTTAGCCTTCTTTGGAGAGGTGAGGAGGAGTGTTTCCACCGCATGGGTTGAATCTTTGTCTCTGGCTGAAATTGATGAACCCAACAGTCATCCTGAGTTAGGAAACGTTCAAGCTGGATCTCCCTCAAACAATCTGAACTGATCACCTCACGGGAAAATCCCGTGATGTGATCAGTCTGGTGCGCTTTTTATCAGTATTAGTTATTTGATTTATAGTCAATCACCTGCCATCCATCATCATGTGGTGAGCACGATCAAAGTTTCCATCGGTAGTGACTGTTGCAGGACGTCCAGACTGTGAGTTATCTTCAAGACTCTCCCTTCCAATCCTAAATTCAGCTGCCCACTTTTGCACTGTTAATAAAGCTGGAACGTCATCCTTTGATGTAGCAACCATGTCAGCATGAATGCCCATCGGGTATTAAACCTTTTTCCTGTAAATGCTTGCTAGCTCGATGCCAAATTTGGGCCATTTTCAAGAGAAGTCCCTACTAGATACATTTGAAGTCTTCTTTGAACAATCAGATATCAGTTCACCTGGAAATAAATACTACAGTTATTAATAGGAAGAGTTGAAATTAATGCACGCAAGATTTCACAGCTCAAGCTTCCCTTCTTCATAGTCAGTCGATTAATTTTTCAATCGAACCTCATATGAATGCATTCAGACTCGAGATATAAATCTTAAAATACATAGAATAAAGTTAATATTAAGTGAAATGAATACCTCGAACAACTGTAGTATACACACCGAACAACGACATTAAAAGATGTAGAATTAGATTTCTACATTCTCTGTTTTAAACTTGTTAAAAGTGGATCACAGCTCCAGAGTTCAGTACGAAACAATGCTTTCTGATTGGTCCATAAATAATAATGCCATGTTTGCTGCCTATGCCGACATGGTTGACCTCGAGTTGACCTGTTCAGAGTCCAACGCGCTAAAAATTAGTAAACATTCTGTCGAGCCTCCCACGTGATCAAGAAAATTCATAAATATGAAACTTCGACGCGACTTAGTGAGTCCTTAAAATAATCAACTCGTCACACGAATCCATGAAACCCAACTTCCTCACTAAAAGTTAATTTCTATTAACATCAACCCGGCTTGTGGAATCCAATTTCTTTTCAACAGCAACTCATCTAGTAACGAATTCAACCAAAACGAGATTCAGAAACTAACTCAATATCTTAACAACATCGTAACTATATCAGTCGGAGCGAAACAACTCTACAGTAAGTCAAGCAATCTATTTCATTCGATTTCACCATCAACATAAACTGTTTAATTTCTTACCAGATCTGTAGCATAACAGCTTTTATATTACCCTTGATCACACAACCAAAAACTCTAAAGTGTTTTAAAAAACTTTATTATATCATGTGTACTTGTTGTTATATATAAATATATTCTTTTAAAACAAATATCTGCCTATTTGATTATTTCTCTTATTGTTGTGGTTGTTTTTGTAACATTTGATTTAGTAAAAATAGTAATGGGTCAGTTTAATTTGTATTTTGTCACCAATACAGATTGGCTAACCCACTACAGAGAACTCTCAATAAAATTCCATCATTCGCCCTGAGAGCTTTGAAGACTTTGGAAAACGGAGCATTTTCGTGAGTTAGCGTAGGTCGAGGAGGTCTGAAGGAGACTGTTAGTGTTAAGAGATTTAGTCGCTGAAGATGTCAGTATGTCTTCAAGTCGAAACTTACTGCATAGTCTATAATTAAATTGACATGGCGACATGCTAGACACTTATTGTAATTATTTGGTGTTTTTGTTTCTCACGTTTTTGTATCTGTAGCGAAACAGATGATGCAAGTTTTTATAAAAGTAAGAGGCTATTTTGCCGGTCCCGGTAAAATAGACAAACATGCTTTTAAGCTTATTTACTGGTCTTCGAAAAATAGACCCCCCCATGCTATTTTGTCGGTAAAAGCTAAAAGCTTGTTTGTCTATTTTACCGGGACCGGCAAAATAGCCTCTTCCGTTTATAAAATATGGCTGATTATTATTACGATTGGAATTATATTTCGTATTAATTTTTCTTTCATTATCGTCGGTCGATTTGTTTACCTTATTCCCATTGGAGAGAAGACAGTTGTGATCGTATTACTCTGCTTTAGAATTCATCGTAAATTCTGGTAGAACGCTGCCAACCATCTGCTGTCTTGGCTTTTTTTTAAATTTGTCACGTAAAACCTTTCAGATTATCAAGAATCTGTCAAGAGTACTCTGATTAAATAATCACAAGTTGCAAAGCTGATTGATGACGTCTCTTTTGAATATGTTGTAGACTCGTCCTTTTTCTTACCTATCAACCCTAGCAACAGAACAGTCTATATCTTACGCCTACGTACGGAAAACTCCAACCAATTAAAACTGTACTAGGCGAATCAACCAATCTCATTGGTTCATCACTGAAAGTTCACGTGCAAAACGAAATTGCGCCAAAACTCAAGTGAGCCAACTTAGGACTTTCAGGACTTATAAAAATAAACGCTGACCGCCCCAGGCAGTCAGTAACAAACACCCACAGAGAAATTGCCAACATACTCCACGCCACTCGAAATCACGATTTTACCGCGTAAAGATACATCATCGCTGACTCACTCATGATCAAAAAAACTCAATCAACTCTCGATTCTCGTCGATTCTCAACATTGCTTATCTAAAGTGAATTATATTCGCTACCTATTAAGTAAACATCAATGTGCGAACGACCTTAAAAACATTACAGTCAAAGGTAGATCACTCCTTAAAACTCCTTCTAGAAAGACACTTAATATCGACAATTATTAATATCAATACAAACTTAAAAAGACTGTAAATGAACGAACAATTACGAAGAGAGACATTCTGAAATCTAAAACATCATACACATTTTACCAACATAACATATACCAATTATCCTGCTTGTATATTGTTTTGAATTGTATATAAATGTTATATTAGTTTCTAATTGAATATGTCTTGTTCTTAATCGTATTTTAAATTTCGTTTATTTATTTGTTGGGGATGCAGAAAGTCACGCAACCTACACAAATTCCTTCTGATTCTTTCAAGCATAATTAGTAAATTCTGCACGTCCCCAACAATGTCATCAAGTTACCTTCATTAATTTACAAGCGAGGACAGGCTGTAATTTTATTGAATTGGTATCATTTCTGTGTTGCATGTCGGACAGACGAAAGCGACCGTTACTCTTGCCGCTTGTTTTTTGTTTTCTTCGGCGCATCTCCACCGTTCCTATTTTGGCAGAACTCTTCCAATCCTATATTGTCTTGACTATTTTGATATTGGCGGAGAAGGTTTTTATACTAATGTTCATCCAATACAAGCCCCAAGAGCCATTCAAGATAGATGGTTACTATGTGGTATTGCATGAGTGTAAGAAAAAGCAAGTGAAGTTTATGGGGTTATGCAGGAAACATAACAGTTAACCCTAGACTTGAAGATGTCATGATTATAATGATTAGGAAAATATTCTCCCAGAAGTCTGTTCCACAAAGCAGCAATTCTTGGGAAGAAGCTGTCCTAATGAAATATACTTCTTACTATTGGAATACGAAGGGGATGGTAATTGTGTATGCGGCATGGCGGTTCCCATTTGTGAAGGTTAGGACTGGTTGGACTGAGGAATGTGGATCATCAGGACACATACCATGGAAATAGTAATAGAGCAGCGAGAGGCTCATTTCGTTTCGTCTATGAGAAAGGGGTTGTAGGATGGAAAATAATTCATCACCCACAAGTCCGCGTAGGTAATGACTTCTTTGGTTGTCCACCATTAAAAGTGGTAACTTCTTATTTAAAACTTCATAAATACTTCCAGATGCATATAAAGATTTTATCAACGGATAATTTAATATTCGGAGACTTGTGAAAAAAGAAAAGCAGGAATTATTGCCTCAGGGCATTATGTATGTTGTCTTCAACAACCAATCAAAAAAAGAACTTGATATTAATATCGGAGTTAGACATCTCTCGGCTCGTTATCTATGCTGATGACACAACTATTTACTCTTGTCTTAATACTAAGTCTAATAGGTTTGATAATAGCAAATTAACAGGTGGTTTCGAAAATAATGAGGTATGCGGCGTCTCGTTATTTTTAACGCCTCTACTCTGTATTAATCCTTCGAAAGAACCTTTTTCTCTTCCATCAGATTGGCTGATGCTAAACTCTAACTGCACTTCCATGGTCTCACGTTTTTCACTGAGAGTAACTTATTGCGCCTTCTCAGACTAACTTTTTCCGCCGACATAAAGTGGAAAGATTATATTGAATCCATTGCTCGGTCTGCTGCTAAGAAAGTTGGTTCCCTGTGTTGTACTAGACAATTTTTCTCGTCAGGATCTATCTGACGTATTTATAAATCTACCATTCACCCATGATTTGAATATTAATATCACAACTGGTCTGGTGCTTCTATTACGTATTCAGAGATTATTGACGAAATCCAAAGAAGAATCTGCAATGTTATCAGTCCTGACCTGGCATCTTGGCTTCTGTCACGTTCCCACCGACTTAACATAGATTCACTTTGCCTCTTATATATATATATATATATATATATATATATATATATATATATATATATTCACGGTAATTGTTCTGGTGAGCTTTCCTTATTGGTATCTCGACTTCACGAATTTAAGCACAGTACTAGATTGGCAGCTAGGTCTCATAATTTCATTTTTGAAATTGCTGGTTGTAACCATAAGTTCTATGCTAATAATTTCTCTTCCCGCACTTCTCGCTTAAGGAACTCTCTTCCGGCTTCCAGCTTCAACTACGATCTTCAAATATTTAAATGCAATGTCAGTTGCCATGTTCTGTCTTCTTAATACCTGTTATTTTATTGTCCTTTGTTTCTTTCACCCTCAATAACCCTTTGCATCCTCGTGGCTTTTATTACCTGAAGTATACCAATTGAACGACGACATTATAAGCACGATCAATAAAATTCCATTATTCCCTTATAAAGAACTTGGAATGATGGGCAGTATTTGAAGTGTTTAGTATTTACTAATTCCACAAAGCTCAGTTTAGTCTAGCACAAGTAACCATTAAAGATCGAACTCACTACAGTATACTCAATGGATAATTACTTGTATGCAGGTGTATTTATAAAAACTGGTTTTCATGGCTAATATTAATATTTCTATAGTTATCTATCTAACGCTATCTGTCTGTTATGACAATGGCGGGCTAAGATCGACGTCGTGAAAGAAGAATAGTAATAATGGGAAAAATATTTTTAAAGCTTAGACTTGAAAACCTATTAATAGTAAGAATTTGATGAAATATCCTTTTTTTTCATACAACGATTTACTAAGCGTGGCTTAGACGTGACACAAGGCCGAAAATAAGGAATACTCAGTGAAGATCGAATTCACTTAACTCACTATGTAATTGATCTGGCGAGAAAATTTTTCTAACCATTTCACCAAGTCGAAGTGCATATACCATTTTCATTTATACAATCTTCATGTTTTATACAGTCTTCATGTTTTAGGCACTACTTAAGTAGACTGGTCCACTCATAAAAAAAATCAGGGAAAACATTTTTCGGAGAAATAAATTTTGTGGAATAAGATTCATTAGACATTCTTCAAACCACAGCATACGTCGGAATCGAAAAATATTGATTTTTAATCGATTTACGTATAGATACAGTTTAAAATCGAGTTCAGACTTTTTACAGTTATTGGGCCCACCTTTTGGCCTTGTGCCATAATTGCTGTATTTTCGAGCAATAAATCTCGAGTCATTTGGTCCAGCTTTTATTTAAAAATGCCAAGTTTGAAACTGCTTGCATCATTGATGTCTACATATATATATATATATTGTTTTTAATTTTCTGAATTTTTAAAAACTTCTTTTTTCTTTTCACCCCCCCCCCACACGTACACACACTCTGTCGCCACGGACAACAAATGGGGACTCAGTAAAATAAAGAGGTGCTCAACTTTTATGGTCACACATGTGTCTCCCAGGGCCTGCAGATGTTTTGCAAACTTTTAGACAAATGGAATATGTGGTTGAGCCATTTTGCTCGAGTGGTTGAGGATCAATTGCCACGTGTTTCTGCCAGGAGACAGCAAGCTCCTGCTTTACCGTGTGCGACAAAGCCATTGTGGCAGGTAAGGCTATCATTGAGAGGAACAACATGCTTCCAACTTTCTTTAATATTTGCACGCTGTTGATCCCGATATTCAAGTCGGCCTCGATCAAACGTTTGTATAGATGATAAGCAGGACAGGCGCCCAGCTCCTTCACTCTGACACTTTGTTTTCCCCAGGAAGAAAAGGGGACGCTGCATCGCTTCAGTTTGTCTTTGTAACGCAAGAGTAGCCTTCCAAATGACCTGTTAAAATCATCTGACTTCAAATATCTGATAATGGCGTAAAATAAATGTGTATCTGGTCTACACTTTTATCAATGAACAAAAGTATAACGTAACATTTTGTGCTTTACGAAAATCGTATTGCTTATATATATATATATAGCTTTACATTTTCACATGACAAATCGCTAGGTAGGAAATGGTAGGAATTCTTTTTTTTTTTTTAGTTAATTCACCCCAAGCAAGGTGTAATGCCGCTAAGACGCAATGGGCCACTGAAAGTGAAAAAAAGAGAAAGAAATAACTTTAGCCGGAACCGAAAACCCAATCCTAAACAGAAATCAAGGGATAAAAACCTCTCCTCATGTTCAAAAGACCAGTGAGAAATGTGAAGCGGACGATAGGCGAATCTATCTACTCCTATTGAAGGAAAACAAAGTAAATAAAATTTCACAGTTTAGGCGATGTTAGAAGTATAGAGTTGAAGTAAACTTTAAAAGGAATTGGAAACCCAATCCTAAACAGGAAACAAGTCATAAACCTCTACTCTTGTCCAAAAGACCGAGGAGAATGTGAACCGAACGATAGGCGAACCTATCTACTCCTACTGAATTCCACTCAAAATTCCATCACTCTTTTAAATAATTTATACGATTTCACAGTGTCATTGTATGAATTATATAAATTCGTCTTGAACTTTTTACAAGAGATTATAAAGGGTCTATTTTAATAAGTATAATTCCAATAAAAATTATATTTTTTGTGTTTTAAGTAAAATGTTAAAGACGGAGAAAGAGGGGAAAGGGAGAAAGAGAGAGGGAGATGTGACGTTTGAGGTGACGTTTTTGGCGTTGGTATTTGGATAAAATGAAAAAGCGAAATAACTAAGTTAAATTGGGCGCACTTCGACGAGGTGTAATTGTAAGTACGTTTGTTTCACTCGATCAGTTAAAACTGAGTAGTGAGTTCAATTCTCAGTGAATGCTCTTTAATCTAGGACTTGTGACACGTCTAATCTGCGCTTAGTAAATGATTAAGTAAAAATGTAACCCTCTACTTGTAACAACTTATCGGACGCTTAAAAATAGAGTGCTAAAAATATTTTCATTCCGATCATTTTTTATGGAACTACTGCGTAAAATTTAAAAGTAAAATAATTTTTTTCTCTAAAAGAGAAAGTGTTAGAAGAATTTTTTTGTATTCGTCATCCACAGATGATGTCTTAACTGTCATTACTCACAGAATCAACAAGGCAGTAAACAATAAATTCATCACGAGGACCATTGTCCTAGATATTAAAGGCCTTTTCACAAGTTGTAGCAGCAGGGGTTGCTACATAAATTCTCCAGCTATGGAATCTCTGGAAGGGTTCTCTCTATTATCAAGTCCTTCCTAACAGGTAGGTTTCTGAAGGTCATTGTTAATGGTCAGTCATCGGAAGCTATTAAGATCAATGCTGGCATTATACAGTGTTCTCTTCTCGGTCCTAACTTCTTTCTACTGTATATTAATGATATGCCTAAGAGCAAACTCCGATCATTAGTGAGTATCTGTACGGATGACATAGCAATTTATAGGTGTACCCCCAAAAATCTGGAAGACCAGAACATAGCAGTACATCTCTCCTCTGACCTAACCCAGATGGCTCAATGGAGAAAGGACTGTATTGTAAAATTCAGTACGACCAAAACCAAACTAATAACATTCCACCACCACCACCACCACCGGGCAGACCCCCAGGACTTTCACCTATCATGATGGATGGGTCGTCTTTAAAGGAGGCGCCTTGCCTTGAATGTCTATTGGCACTCAAGCTCCCCCAGACCTCGTGAACCTCATATACCCATCTATTGTTAAAGATGCTGGAATAATGGTCAGTTCCTTGTACTGCTGCAGTAAGTATCTGATTTCCCCCTGCTATATTCTGTTTTTATAATAACACAATCAGGCAAAAAAATGAAATATTACTGGAATATTCAATCCTGTTATATTCTACAATAACCGGATCAGACTAAAAATGGTGTATTTCTGCCACATCTGTGCTGGAGCAATCCAGTCCTCACTTGACTGTCTCTACGGCTTTGTAGATAAATAATTATTTCCCACCCTACAACCTCTTTCCCACAGACGAAACGTCGCGAGCCTCTCGCTACTCTATCGCTATTTCTGATGAACTGCATTCCTTAATCCCACCAACCCTAAACCTTTACAACTGGGACCCACCATGCCACGTACACAAGTGTGAATCTTCTCCTTCGTATTCCATTAGTAAGAAGTAAGTTTCACTCGGACAGCTTCTTCTCAAGAAATATTGCAGACTGTGGAACAGACTCTCGGCAGGTTGTTTTCTCATTCACTACAATCTTCAAGTATAGGTTTAACTGCTATGTTTCCTGCATAACCACATGAAGTTCACTTTTTGCTTTTTCTTATGCCCATACAACACCACAGTCAATGCATTTGATGAACATTACTATAAGAATAAACGAGCATTTGGACTAACCATACCTACATAATTATCTTTAAAACATTCGATACGTTAGAGCAGTAGTTATCACCCATTTTTTACCCATTTTTTACTTTTAATTCTTTTTGGTGGACCCCCATATCAATTAGATAAAAAAGTTTATTTTATTTTTTACTAATAGATAAGTTTAGGAGTTGTATTATAGAAATAGAAAATGCATATGCTTCCTTTATATATAATCCTTATACAATTTATATATTAAATTAATTTTATTATTAATATTTTATTTTTTTAATATTTTATGTTTGATTAATTTATTGATATTTTATTTTATTAATATTTAAAACTATATTATTTATTATTAATATATTAAATTAATTTATAATAAATTACAATATTTATATAATTTTCCTTTATATATATATATATATATATATATATATATATATATATATATAAATATAATCCTTCTTTTATGTTTGTTTTTTTGTTTTTTCGAATTTTAGTATTTTAATATGGCAATATGGCGTAGACTACAGTAGAAATTCCAAATCTCACTTCTGACAACCGCTCCGAAGTGAAATTGCTCGATGAATCACTAAAATATTACGGTGAACCCCCAATAATCTTCTATGTTTTTTTGTGTGGACCCCCAGTAATGTTAGTTACAATGGACCGCTTGGGTTCATATAGACCCCGGTTGAGAAACACTGCGTTAGAGAAAAGCTTGATCCTGGGGATTATATAACCCTGTTACAGCACCTCCCTCACTGTACTAAATCGGAAGGGTTGGTGGGCGGTAGTCGCAGGAACTGCGTAATTTTTGTCTTTGACCTGTATGTACGGCACCCGATATTAGATCAAACTGCATATGAACTTCATTTCTTGTCTTTTTTTCCGGTCATACAACACCAAACAGTAATCCTCTACCTTGAGTGGCTCTTGGGGCTTTGTATTGGGTGAACATTAATATAAAAGAAAACTAAAAGCATTATTCATATGAACACACCTATGAAATACGCATGCAGCATGCACATTAATTTGACGGTACGCTAAATTTCAGGAGCTATGTGTTTCTTTTTAGTAAATTTTATTCATAGAAAATTTAGTCATACCGTATTTGACGGCATATAAGATGCACGAGTGTAAGACACATCCCAATTTCAGCGGACAAATCAAGAAAAAATTAGTAATTAGTAAAATTAGTAAAATTATTAGTATATGGTACAGCCTAGGCTATATTTATGAGGTATTATTTTGGTTTAAAAATAGCCATGATTACAATTAAACGAAAAATAATAGGAAAAAAGAACAGAAGCATATAAAAAAACCTTATGCTTTCATTCTGTACAACCTGCGTCATGTAAACGTCTTAGTGGAAACTGAAATAGGACATAAAAATCCTGATTGTACCAATAAAACCGGAAGTTATTGCAAGAAAAATATTAATGAAACAAATATATTGTACAAATCTATAATTTGAATTCATTGCATACAATTTTTTTTATTTTAGTGAAACAAAGTACTAAAGGTGATGAAATAATTATATCAATGATAACACTTTTAAACTGCATAAATAGCCTTTTAATGACAATTATTTGTTATTTATTAATTAACTATTTATGTTATTTATTAATTTATTTTATTTATTTATTATTTATTTTATTTAAGTTACTCTCTAAAGTCGAAGCTAGGAGTTGCCAGGTAGATAATTTCGGCCGACTATCGCGAATTTTAAATCTACATATGATAAGACGCCGGGGAATTTTAAAAGATATTTTTAGTAAAAAAAAAAAACGTGCGCCTTATATGCCCTCAAATCCAGTACTTAAATCATTTTTTAAATAAATGAATCATAAAACCTAAACTTAGAGATAGGAAATCATATTTTCTCGCCAACATGTTTTTTTTTTTGTTGGTTTTTTTGTGAATTTTTGATTAATGACGACTGATGCAGACGACTTTCGCAATTGTTAAATCATAAATTAAAAAAAAAGGGGAGTAAAAAAACAATCTGGTGTGTTCTCAATATTCCTGACAGGCCCACAACGAAGATAGACTAATTTTTCTCTGTGTATTTTTGAACACCCATTTTGTTAAATTTTACTGTCCTTTTTTGTGTGTTTGCGTGCAATGTTTCGTCTGTTGTAATATCCTAACCAGTTGAAAACAAAAAGGGAAATGAAAGGGTCGCCTGAAGCTGTGACATATAGAGAGTTCCATTTTTACGTTGTAATGTCACTTCATTCATTTGGCGTATTGTAGCCAAATACCAACGTCAAAAAAAAAAAAATAAAATAAAATAGATAAAAAGAAAGAAAGAAAGACTAAGAAAAAAGTCACCTCGAACGTCACATCTTTCTCCTTCTGTCTATCTTTAACATAGACGTATTTCAAGTAGTAATCTGTTATTGATTAACTTATTTCTTCAGCTACAAGTGTTCGAGTCCTGGCTACAGTCAGATTTTAAACACTGCTTCTGAAAGTAGACATAACTTGGAAGATTTGCAACGCACAATTTAAAATCCTATATTTTAATAAAGAAAACGAACGGGTATTTTTATTATCAGCCTAATATAGCTTCAACAAATGAAAAAATGTTCCCATGCGTATAAAACTTTTCTCTTTGTCTCTGTTTGTGCATACATTCTGGAAAAAAAACTTGCACCAATGAAAAGTGCATAAAAGAAAAAGCATGAATTATAAGCAATCAATTGCTGATCCTGTTGACGAGTGGATGGATAAATTACCGATTGGGCCGCCTACAAAACTCTGGAATCGGGATGCTGAATGTAACATCAACCACCTAAGTGACAAATCTTTTACTTGAATTAATTTTATATATATATCTATATATATATATATATATATATATACGCGGTCTCATCGAAAAGTATCGGAGCTGGTGGTATAGCAAGAAAACTGCAAGACATACTAATTCGGCATTTAATCTCCTTCGAATTAGTCCTCTTTTGAAGCCATATATATATATACTAGTGATTTAGGTTATATTTGGCACAAGGCTGTAAGAATGGGGCACCCAGTGAGGATTGAACTCACTACTCATTTGTAATCGATCTAGCAAGACAATTTCAGATATAACAACAAAAAAAGTAAATGTACTCCTTATGATTTTCTTCGTCTTATTTTATTTATGTACTCATCGTTTATACCGGTCTTAAATACACTCCCTACAAGATGACTCACGTGAGTTGAAAGCTTGGACACGGTATGTATTTTGATTTTGGAAATTTCGTACATCTGCAGCAGCCAGTTTTGCGAAAGACCTTTCGCAATTTAGAAAAAAATTACTTAACCTTTAATTGAGAAAACGTCTATACTTTTCAATAAAACATTTTTAAATGAACAATTACCTAATTGCACAAATATGTGTAGTGTGTGTGTGTATGCGTTTGGGTGTGGATGTATGGGTGGGCGCGTGCGCGCATGTGTTTACTTTAATCTCGTCACTAATCTAAACTCAATAAAATATTAGCCTGGCAAATAGCTGAAACGGGGGCGAACTTGTCGATAATTGAAATTCAAGACCAGGAATTCAAACACATCCCCCCCCCCAACATACACACAACACACCCCACTTGATAAAAATTATACAGTCTCATTGTAGGGCTCGGTATATTTTGAAGGTAAAATCTTTACAATATCCATGTGGTACATCGTTTTTAACTTAATTTTAACTGGCTTTTTGCCCTCACCCAGACACTCTCCTCCCACTCTCTTTCTTCTCCCCCTCTCACTACCATCTCTTTCTAGAGACATGACATAAGTATTTTGATTATTTTATGTTCACAAAATCCTTTCAAAATATATAAATTTTATATTTTAAAGATTAAAGTGCTTATTTTTAGGGTCTTATTGGGCCACGTTTCACGATTTTGGAGTTTGGGCGAGAACTGCCAGCTAGCTACAGTTACGTAGTCACTAGAATTTGGAAATATATTGATTGACATTACTCTTGTTTAAATTTATGGCTGAAAGTAATTGTGTCGAATGCTACAGTCATTTTTAACTGAATCACTTTTACAATTTAGTATGGGGGTGACACTAGTTCATTAAAGCATTACTATTAACCATGAAGTGACCAGCGATAATATTTTAATGATGATGTTGTTGTTGTTGTTGTTGTTACCAAAATAATAATAAGAAGAAGAAGAAATGTTTGCTAACTAGAAAATACCAAAATTAGGTTAGCCTGAACTGCAGATTCTGTGATAAACATCCAGACACAATTGACCATCTTGTATCAGGTGGTATAGTGTTTGCACCCATTGAATAATCTCTATCTATAAAAGACAGGATGTGTGTGTGTGTAACGAATGCACGGCCGTAATTTTCGACGGATTTGCACCAAAATTTACATGCACATGCTCCAAGTTAGCGGAAAGGCCAAGACCGACTTTGCATTTCACAACTCCCATCAATAGTGGAAATAATCGATTTTTCATGCTTCTACGGTTGTTTTCATGTAGTTTGCGGCCATTTTTTACTGGCCAGTGTGAGAGCCTATAGCTGGCTGCCATGAATAGGCGGGAAGATTCTACTGGCCAGCGTGAGAGTCAACAGCTGACTGACACGAATGTTAACTAGCATGCTAGCATGCAAAAAAAATCGATAGCTGCATTCGTCACAAGTGGGAAAAATTTAAATCTGCATGGCACTTTACTCCAATTGGCTCATTCGCTTGCTTAAACTCAACGTTGATTCTGATTCTGCAGAACTGGGTTGGGTGTGAAAAAGTATTTGTTGTTGACATTCTTTTTTCATTCGGTTTTTCCAGTTACGAGTCCTTTTTTAAAGCTGATCGTTTTGTGTTAATTTTGTTTAGTTCTTTTTTCTTAACAGATAACAGTTTAGTATAGAGCTTAGAAAAAATTCGCAGTGTGAGATAGGCAAGAAGTAAGGCATGTAGCAACATCAGCACGGCGAAGGGCACTCCTTTAAAGGCAAGGAAGGGCAAAAATATTTTAAGTCAAGTGATAGCGATTGATGTATGAGTCGTGCGATTTTTGAATCAAGCACGGGCAACGCCGGGCCATGCTGCTAGTGTGTGTGTGTATATATATATATATATATATATATATATATATATATATATATTGTGGGTCAATATCTGCACTGGAAAATATGCAACTTTTACAGGAAGGAAACTGCAAGAAACTGTTATGGACTTCACCTAGATCTGGTTACGGAGATAGGACCTGTAACAATTTTATCGGACCTTACAATACACACAAACAGAACAATCAAAGCTAGCCGCCCAGAGATTGTGATGAAAGACCACAAAAACAGAATGTGCTTTCATATTGACATGGCAGACCCTGTAGACTGTAATGTATCTTTTGAAGATCTCCCAAAATCTATCAAAAATTGAAGTGGAAATCTAAAAAATGTGGCACATGAAAACCTCCATAATTCCAGAGTCGGATCCCTCGGATTGATTAGGAAACGTTCCGATAGACTCATTGAAGGGATTCCTGGTAGCTCATGCCTTAAAGAAATACGGAGTATTGTACTCACGAGTACAGCTCGCACATTACGAAGAGCTTTATGCATGTAAAATGTGTGTGATCTTATGCTTTTTTTTTTTTTTTTTTTTTTTAACAAAAAACGATCAGTGGAAAGTGTCATAATGTCTCTGGTTAGGACCCGGAAGAAAATGTGTATACAACAGAAAACAAAGTAAATAATATTAATAATAATAAATACAAGGACCTTGAAATAGAGGTCTCGAAAATGTGGCATATGGGAACATCAACAATCCCTGTTGTAGTTGGAGCCCTAGGACTGGTTGGAAAAGATTGCAGTAGACTAATTGCAGGGATTCCTGGAAGCCCATGCCTTAAGGAGATACAAAAAATTGTTCTGACAAGTACAGCCCACACTTTACGAAGGGCTCTATCTATGTCATTTTTTTTTTTTTTTTTTTTTGTCAGTGAAAAGTGTCATGATGCCATTTCTAACCTTAGGTCCCTGGGTGGGACCCGGAAAGAAATGTGTAAACGCCAGAAAGCAAAGAAAATAATAATAATAATAATAATAATAATAATAATAATAATAATAATAATAATCAATTACAGCTCGCACATTACGAAGAGCTTTATCCATGTAAAATGTGTGTGACTTTAGTTTTTCCCTTTTTTTCTTTTTTTTTTTTTTTTTTTTTTTTTTTACAAAAATGATCAGAGGAAAATGTCATGAAGCCATTTCTGACCTTAGGTCTCGGGCTGAACCCGGAAGAAAATGTGTATACAACAGAAATCAAAGGAAATAATAAATAATAATAATAATCCCAAACAGTATGTAAAAAAGAAAGAAAGAACGTAGACAGCTCACCAGCACTGATAATAGTGTGTAAATGTTTAAAATCGATTTTGCAGAATGCACAAAACAGTGCGATGAAAATATGAAAATTGATCGCAAAAGTAAAAGATAAAAAGACAAAAACTAGAAACTGTCATTGAAAATAAAAAGAATAAAAAAATACTCTTCGACTTCCGATCTTGAGAGACCAGATCAGACAATTATGAACAAAAAAAATAGCCAGATTGTAAACGTGACTGTACAAAGTGAAAACAAAGGAAACCGATATATAGAAAAATACTAAGACCTTCCTCGAGGACTAAAAAAATCACAGAAATGTGAAGGTTGAGCTAGTGCCCAAAATAATTGGTGCACTTGGAACCATACCAAAAACATCAGAGGTGAGATTGGAAGAACTATTCGAGAAAGCACTGAAGTTGTCCACAATACGGGTGGTGTTGGGGGTCTGCAAAGATAATGAGAAAGGTGCTAAGAATTTGAAGAGATTTACAGGCATTAAATCCCGAGCGACAACTAATGTAAACATAAAATAAATAAATAAAATTCCCACAAGTACAGCAAAATTCAGATCTGACAAATGAAGCCCAAAAATCTGATTTTGGTATTTTCAAAAGATAAGAAAGAACGCTATACAATCAATAATATCAATTTATATCGACCAAAGTGAATGTTAGAGCAGTGAGGAGACCTGATGTCACTTGATATCCATTCAGAACCACAAAATACGACTCATGTTGAAATTCACAGAGTTCAACAACAACAAAGACTGAAGAATACTGAGGAGAGTGCTAACGTACCGAGGAAATTTACTGTCGGTTGATCTCTCTCTAGTCAAAACCATCATTTAATACCGGTGTTTAAGCTCAGTGAGTAATAATAATAAAAAGTAAAAAAGGTCTGAAAATATCTGGACCTTCGTAGAGATCCGCAAAAAATAAAAGTGACGAGGATTAATGTAACTTAATCATTAGCACCATCATCATGGGCACTCTCGGAAGAACTCCGAAGTCTTGCAAGAAAGAAGGAGAGGGATAGAAACGAAAGAATAACGTAGAGACATGTTTTCTTGCTGGATAAAAAAAAAAAGCAATGAACAAAAAGGCAGGTAGGGCTGGTAAGGTGTAAAAATTACGATACATTATTTTTTTTTTTTTTTTATAGAGAGAGAGCACTATGAAGATAAAAGAGAGGGCACAGTAGAAAATATTTGGGCATTCCTTATTCCTTCTTTTTTTATATGAAACTAATTCAGGTTTGTACAATATTTAGATAAAAAAAAACATGGACACACAACTTTGAAATCGATAAGAGAGAGAATTGAAGATACAAGCAAGATTGAAATCGTTAAGGGAGAGAATGAAAAGATACAGGCAACAGGTGAAAAAAGACATGATAATCTTAATTGTCAGCAGCATCCATGGTAAGTTAATTGTTGGTTGGTTGGTTGGTTGAATTTTTTAGCTGCATATCAACATCTCTATAGGTTATTTAATACCGAAATCTAAATATTTTGAACACAATTTTATGGTTTCAACTAAATATATTTTTAACGAAATTCTATGTCTTCAACTATAGATAAAATGTATTGTTGATAATTCTACTTAAAAACGTATGGAAACGTTTACATTCTGACCATGAGACCCGGGTTCGAATCTCATCATGTTCGGTTTGTCAGGAAGGAGACTTCCTGATGTTATCGGACTGGAGGGGTCGATCACAGCATGCCTGGAAAGTGCCTGAAAACCATACCTTGTGGGTAGAACCTTTGGAGGCCGTCAATAGCCACAAGTCATCGTAGCCGAGTTATTGGACGTGCTGGCTTTGTTCAAATTCTTGATCACGCTAGATAACACACTCTGTCCCAGAAACTGTAACTAATGTCTGTTCAGCATAGTTGCAGTATAACCCACAGGTGGGCTCTGTGGGTGTTGAACAAACATAAATGTGCCTGGGCAAGTGTCTTCAATAGGGATTGGCTAGCCGCCCTTGTAAACGGGTATCCTCGAATACGAGTGACCAGCTATACATACATACTATAAAAATGTATTTTTATACTTTCATAGTGTTTTTTTTGTGGCTGTGACCAAAACAGGTGCTACCACCCGTGTTAAGGTGGATCTGGGAACAACTGCCATTAAGAGGTGGTTCCACGCTCATCAAAACCAATCTCCTGATCAACGATCTTGCTGCTAGATGTAGTTTATCGTCATACACAGGACTGAGAGTTAATTGAAAATACGAGAATGAATTTAAGACTATTCTTACGACACCATTATTAAAATTTGCACTTAAATTAAATGTGAGAGTAAGAAAACCGTTGCTGAGTCATAAATTTTATTTCAAGTGAGCCTGGTGTGTGAAACTGAAAACTTAAGGAGAAAATAAAACTTAAGAATTTTCACTTTGTTATGAGTTTTACTTTTCGACAAGGTGTCTGCTTTGTGGTTAATATAGTTAATATTAACTACAAAGTTGGTGTTCGGACCCAGGAATTCTATTATTAATGATAATTTTCAATGACAAATTTAGCGCTCTTCGAAGGAAAGCTTGGCGCAATACAAGTCTCTTTACTTTACCCAGCAGCATTTCAGCAATGTGCTGGAAAAGCTTAGTTTCTAGAAAATTCGAAAGCTCTTTATTTTCGAACTCCAATTGGCGGTTTCATAATCCTGATGCCATTTACAAAAAACGGCAAATCACAAAATGCTTTCGGTAGTGTAGTAGTAGCCATGCGTTGAATTTGACGTCGTTACGTAATCGATGTTGTTTTTATGTTTTAACACGAGTGTACATTTCAGACTTTGTTTTTGTTATTCTTCATTAGTGGTGACATCAAACAAAAAAAGCACTTCTCATATTTTTATATTATAACACTCAAACTACTAAAATACACACACATACGCCCCCCCGCACCAATGCAACATCGATCAATATTCTAATCGATAGTTTTGTTATTTTTGTTGCTCTGTTTTTACACATGCGCACATTACAATGAAAACAACGTTTATTTCAATACAAAACGTAGAAAGAAAGGCACATAAACACACACATCATATCATATCTAACTTGTTTGACACTCCATTGCAAAACATTTTTACTTCGTCAGTGTTGAATTGTCATCAGAGATTGTACTTAGCCTCACTCGTTGAAAAGAACAAAACAACACAAACAAAAAAATTAAATTCTCTTTCTTTTGTGTTGATGTTGGTGTACGCCGTACGGTGATTGAATTTTAGTAGCTTCTGGAGAGGAACGTAACCC
The DNA here is from genome assembly GCA_963932145.1 of Acanthosepion lycidas. NCBI lineage: Eukaryota > Metazoa > Mollusca > Cephalopoda > Sepiida > Sepiidae > Acanthosepion > Acanthosepion lycidas. Next base: position 37,432,226 of record OZ010596.1, on the reverse strand, counting down.
TAGATAGAGATCAAGAATTGCATACATAGAGAAAGTCTAACAATCTCTATCTCTCTCAATCTCTCTCTCTCTCTTTCTCTGTGTGTGTGTGTGTGTTTTAATTCGACAAAAAGGGATTTTCAAACCCTCTCGTTATAAGCTTCAACCCTCGCCCCACCTGAAAAAGAAAAGAAATTAAGCGCAAGTCTAGAAAGGATTGACTTTTAAAAAAGAAAAAAATAAGAAAAAAGTGAAACGAATTTATTTTATTTTTTTACATTTCTCCAACTAAAAGTAAAAAAAAATACATTTCATTTCTCAGGAGCTACGTAAACCCCCCCCCCAAAAAAAAACACCGGTTGTTATTTGTAAATTGTAATGTTCATCATGGCGACCTTACATTTTTTATTTTATTTATTGGAAATAAAAAAGAAATAAACAACGTGCTAGCTAGAAAAAAACAAGTTACAAGAGAGACAGAAAGAGAGAAGAGAAGAGAGAGATACAAAATAAGAATTTGCTTAATCTTTTTTTTTCTTTTCTCCCCCACGTTGCATTTCATCTGATGGTTAGGAATGGATACGCGCGTGCACATGTGTATTGCAGTCAATACAATATAATTTAATACCGTAACTTAACTACATAACAATATCGCAGATTTTACAAGAGAACCAACGTGGAGGCCGGAATTAACATACATAAAAAAAATGTGAATGACTTTCTAAAAGATCTCTATCCGGTTAATGGTTTTCAACTTAACTTACTACTAGCCATTTTGCTTAAAATATCGATCTATGAACAACAACAGTAAACAACGAGATCCTTGGGGGGGGGGTGCGCACGCGAGTGGGAGATTTAAGTGATTTTAATTTAAAATGTGGTGAAGGGGGATATTTGTGCAGAGATATTTGATGAGCGTGAAGGTGCGAGAGAAAGAGAGAGAGGGGGGTGAGAGGGAAGGAAAGAGAGGGAGAGAAAGAGATGTGTCCACGCCCCGAGTGTACGATGGGGTTGTAAGTGAATCGACAAAAAATTAATAAATAAAAATTAAAAAAGAAAGAATTTAAAACTTTTTTCTTTTTTTTTTAACACCCCCTTCCAAACGATCAAATAAACTTTGGTGAAAAGAGACAAATTTCGAACTTGACTAAAAAATGGGATTTTTTTTGTTTTTTGACTATTATTATTTTATATTTTTAAGTCTTCTTTTTTTCGCGCTCTGACTGGCGCCAGTGATCAGTGTTCGAACTCAGTTAAAAATCTGAATTTTAAAATCTTGATTTTCAAGGCGGTAGGCCTTCACTTTTTTTTTACTAGTAAAGAATAAAGATTGAACCGTTTTTTTAGGCTTTTTAACGCATTTTATTTTATTTCTTACTCATGTGGCTCTATAGGCGAGTGACCTTGGTAAAAAAATATTAAAAATAAAATCTTTACTTTCTTTTTCCTTAATGTGTACTTAGAAGCGTTAGAGAGAGAATGAATCGATCTGTGAGCGAGGGTGGATGAATGTTGTATTGATTTGATTTTCTATTCATTTTCTTTGTGCTTTTGTACAGTGGTTTATATGTCTTCTTACTTAAAGTGCGTAAAAGCTAAAAAAACATATTTGTACACACTCAACTCATAAAAGGATTTTTTGTGATACAAAAATCATTTTGTAACAAAATGATGTTGTCTTTCGGAAGTAACATTTTCGAAACGTGGTCTGGGAATGTTTATTTATTTTTCCTTTTTTTGTTTCTTGTAGGAACATATGCGTTGCTACGATTGTTTATTGTCTGTATAGAGACTAGTGTGTTGTTGTTGTCTGTTGTACTTTTGTTTCTTCCTTTTATTTGCGTAATGTTTTGTATAATGTGTATGTATGTAAGTATGTACACTTCTGTGTTGTGTATGTGTGCTTGTGACCGGATTATTTTTGTTATGGATAATTAATTTAAATTGGCAACTCGCGTATGTATCGTTGGTTCGTTATTGAATTGTTATATAATGTTTTACGTTGTGGGAACGGGTGTTTTTCTTATTTTATTTACAAATCTAAATGGTTAGACAAAAAAAAAAAAAACATTTTCGATACTTTTTCATTTCACCATAATAATTTCTCTTTTAATTAGAATTGCATTCTTTCAATTAAAATTATGGTTAGATAATAATAATTTCGACTAAAAATGCTGTTTTTAAGAGAGCATAAAAGACTGGGTTTCGCCAATAAAGTATTTATGAATAAATAAACAAAATAAAATAAAAACGGTTGTCCAGTGTATCTTTTTTATTTTGGGAGCTTAACTTTTTAGCTATTTAATTTTAAGTAATTTCTGGAAATAAAGTGTACATTATTTAGAAATAAGACATTAACAAAAACAAAGACAAATTATTAAATATTTTGATTTGATTATTTATTTACTTAGTAAAATGTTCAAAATTTTACTATATATATAGAGAGAGAGAGACAGAGACTGACTGGGCATGAGTAAGTTAAATGAAATGCTTTTTTTTTGTCATTGTGTGTTGTTTTGTACGTACTACTATATTTGTGGAGTAGCATGTGCTTGTGTGCGTAAGTGTATATGACCAAAAATGAAGAATTGCTGTAGGTGTTCTTGTGTGTGGTCGTGTATGTGTATATTGCACAGTGTACACACACACGTGTAGGTTATTAAATTCGTCGGCATTGTACGTTACTGTGTAGAGTGTTTAAAAACAATGTAATAATGAGCTTCGATGTATCTTTCTTTAAATTTTTATTTGCGTACGGATGTACGTGTATTTTCTCTGTCTGTTTTTTTTTAAATTTATTTAATAATATTTATTTTAGTGTTTTTGTGTACCGAACACGTGTCCTCGTTTTGTGTGTCTGATGTAAGCGTGCTTGCAAAACAAAAAACTATGTCCGATTTATTATATTTTCGTCTTGGTGATCGCCTTGCAATTTTCTTTGTGTGTGTGTGTGTGTGTGTGTATATACGGGTGTATGCGTGTACATGAATGAGAAATAGAGGAATGGAAAATGGAATTTTTGCGTTATTAATTTTTTTTAAAGGAAGTCAATCAAACATGAATTTTTAAAATTTATTTTATTACATTTTTTTATTTTGAAAATTTTTATAAACCCTCTAAATTAAATCAAAAAACGATTGTTAAAAAAACAAACACAAACGATTGGCGGATCGTTGTGGTTAGACTGGACTGGATGTTTCGATTCTAAATAGTTAGTAGTAGCCAAGAAGAGAACACAACACGTCATAAAAAAAATAATGCCAATGGTTAACATAACAATAACATTAACCGATGCAAATGAATTTTCCAATGTAATTTTTTTTCGGTTGGTTGTGTAGGGGTCGCTAAGCATGAACGGCGTGTATGCAAAAAAAACAAAAAACACTTGCATTTTTGTACGTAATCATTTTTTACACTTTTTTTTATCCAACTCATCGTTACAAATCGAATTATTAAAAAGAAAAAGAATTATTAAAAAGAAAAGAAAAGAAAAGAAAAACGACTGTTGTTAAGTGTAAGTAAGTACTGTCACAGCAAAACAAAAAATAATAACTACTTTTTAAAACCATGATTGCCCCCCTCATCTTAACTGCCGAGACAGACTCTAAGTAGAATGACTGAGTAATTCTTTTTTTATTGATTATTGTTAAAAAGCAATAATCAATAAAAAAGAAAAGATTATCATCATTATTGGCGGTAATAAATAACAACATCGACTCTAAAAGTGATAACTGCTCTTGTTTACGCCAAAAGAAGAACGTGACGATTAAAGAAAAAAAGACTTACTCCACATACACCCGCGCTCGCACGAGCGTGCGTGCGAGCGCACTTTGAAAGAAAACGAATTTAGACTACTAAAGAAGAAAGGAGTCTGTTTAAAACTAAAGCCAATCCCAGACACAGGACAAACAGACACGTACATTTGTAGACGTATATGATTTTGCCATGTTTATTGTATCTTATATTTTTTAGGTATTTTTTAGTTTAGAGATATTTCCGTTCTTACGATAAAAGTAAAACTTTTTGGGCATTCAAAGTCTTCTTTTTACTTGTTTGGAGATTAAGCACCCGGACAATATTTTCATAATTCTTTTACGATTTTACTAAAAGGGATTTAAACAATATGTGACATGAAATTGATTGAAATTATTTTGTTGAATTTTCTTCTACAAAAGTGGCGATGCTAGTTTAGTTAAAAAAAAATTAAAAACTAATTTTAAAAAACCAAAAACGAATAATCTTGAACAAAATCACAAATTATTAAGTAAGTGAGAGAAAAAAAAAGGCTGTTTTAATTTCCACTACTAACCAAACATTTTATTAACAACGTTTTTTTTTTTTTTTTTTTTTTTTTTTTTTTTTTTGACAAGTCCCTTGTAGCCGTGTTTGGAAAAACTCCAACGACTTCCTCTAGAGTAGACTTTTTTGGCTCGTTTTCATTTTGTTTATCGCAGTGAGGGAGCAATGAAAGACATTATTTTTTACGACTTGACAACGCTTACATCTCCCCAAGTATAAAATTAGAATCAAGTGCACATGAATACACACGTACACGACTACATAGGAAAACGATACATACATTTTTCAAGAACAAGGGAAATCTATGACAACAAAGTGATTTTTTTTTCTTGTGACGCGTTTCGCCCCTTTAGATTCTAAAGTTTAGAACTTCATCAGACATAACAAGTCATGTTTACGACGTTGTTGATGCGATTATTACACATGCGTATGGAGAAGTGAGGAGGCTGAAATTTTTAAAATTTAACATTATGTTGGCAGATCTTAATTATCACAATGTGGGATATTTAAATAACAAAAGTAAAGTGTAACTTTTGTTATTTAAATATTTCATTTTTTTTTTAGTTTCTTTCTGTTTACATAAAAAATATATAAACAGAAAGAAACTAAAAATGAAATCGGCTAGTGCTCAAAAACACATATTTAAAAAAGAAAAAAAATCAAATAAAAATTTCAGTATCTCCTCTCCTTCATACGTAATAATAATAATAATCGCATCAACGTAAAAACATCACTTTTTACTAATAATTTACCTACTTTCCTAAAGTACGAAACGCATCGCACAAACATTTTTTCACTTTGTCGTAGATTTTTCTCTATATATTTCTAAAGAATTAACGGATTTTATTTTTATTTTTTAGAAGTTATAATCAAAATATGTGGATATGCGTTGGATATCAGCTCGGAATGAGAAATCGGAGAGCCGAGTTCGAATTCCAGTTCTTTATATTCACTTACGCACAAATACACTTTGGAAAGGTATGAATCCATCTTTTCTCCGCACAATAGCTATCGGTTGAATTAGAGCAGGACGGGGTCTTTAGCCTTGGTTGGCAACCAGTCTACCACAGTAAGAAATGGCAACCTACTGCGGGAAAAATCTTGTCTGTCAGTCATGTATTGAAAGACCGATCGAGCAGTAATTAAAATATGTTTGTTATTACTCTTTTAAAAGAGTCTTCTTAAAGATAAAAATTTTGAAAAAGGATAATAACATCCAGTAAGATTAAGTGATAAATCTATATAACATTTAACTGTTAATGTTATAGATTGTTGTTAATGACTAACAACAATTGCCATTTTTGCGTTTTAACTTTTAATGTCTGTAACTAGAAACTCCTTCAATATTTTGAGGGGTTCTTCCTTGTTAAACGCCTACCATGATGCGTATCATTTTCAACGGATTCAAGGCTAAGTTTGAACTTCAAACTTTGAAGCGACGGTATCAAAATTTTATTATTTGAGCTTTGCTCATTGCACAATTTCTGAAAGCCTTGATCATTCGAATAGTTTCCAAGTTTCAAGCAAAACTTTGATACATATTTGCCCATGTACTCGCTCAGCCATTGTGAATACCAATATGACTGTCACACAGTGCAGTCCGACAGGAGAATATCTGTTCAGGCATGCGTAGTAACATGCACTCTGGTTGTTTGTCACACCAAGGTTGTGCAACCGGTTTTCGAGATACGCAAAATACCAAAAATAAGTTTTTTGCAGTCAGAATTCGTACAATGGTATATAGGTGGTTAATGCATTTGTTTCGGCTAATTATAAATGACTGTGTTTGTGTTTTTAGAATGAGTGTGTGTGTGTCAAAAATATCTAGATTTGCTGCTGGTGTTTATGCGTACGTTACTACCCAAAAACCAAACGTAACGGTTGCGTATTTTTTTATTTTTTTTTTCGAGTTAAATTCAAAAAAGAATGCTATCTCCTGGTTTTGTAAAATTTACTTAAAAATCATGGAATTATCCAAATGTTCACCACTTGTTTGCAAATTAATAGGTTATTTTATTAATAAAAAAAAAAAAAAAAACTTTGTGGAAATATTTTGTAGGGTCAGTTTCACTTCCTCTTAGTCTTTTCGGTTGTACTTTTTAATTGTTTTTTGTGGGGTGCGATTTTTCTTTCAGTTTTATAAAGGAAGAACACTGGAGTTGCTATATTTCAGTAAAAAAAAAAATGAAATAACATGCTTGAATATTGAAAATGTCCCAAACCTTGAATCTTACCAAAAATAATTCAATAATAAAAGTTTTATTATTGAATTCTTTGAGTTTTAAAACTCAAGGAATTACTTTTGTTGCATAAAACTAGCTCTACTACCAAAAATAAATTATAAATGGATGCTTTTTTTCCGAAAAAAAAAAAAAAAGAAATTGCTACCCATTGAAATATTTGCCAAAATTCAGGGAATTATTATCCAATTCAAACGAAAATTTTAGAACTTATTCATTCATTATTGATTAAATATTTTATTGATTTTTTTTTTTAAAAAATCTTTAGGGAAAATAGGGGCATGTTTCGCCTCACCCTTTCGATATCTCGTGTGTATTTTTTTTAAATTTTGGGCGTGTTTGTTCAATTTATTTACAGTTTTTAATTTATCCTTGAAAATATTTCACTTCAGTAAAAAAAAATTTATGCATTATCAAGTGTGAGCATACGGAAAATTCGTCTCGTATCTTACCAAAAATAATTCAATAAAACACAAAAAACAAAACATAATTTATTTTTTGGGAAGAATTCCTGCCTGCATAAATTGCACAAAAACTACACTTATTCATTGTTAAAAAAAAATTCTTGTAATTTTTCCGTGCGATTTTTAAATTCATCCCTTTGCTGTTCGGCACAAGAGTTTCTTTTATTAAATAAAGACATGCTTGAGCTTGAAGATTCAAAAAATGTAAAGTTTCATGCCATTATGAGTGCGAACCGATTTTAAACGAATTTTAATTTACTTTTTCCTTTTAGGAAATGTTAAAATATTTTTGCTATGGGTGTACAAAAAGGACATAATTCTGATATCTCGCTTTGATTGAGTCGTATTCAATGTCGGAAGCGAGAAGATTATTATGAATCAAATTTCATATCTCCCGTTCAGTCAGTTATTGTGTGTGTGTGTGTGTTAAAAGCACTGTTTTCCGACTCATCGGTATGTTTTGTTTTTTTGGGTTTTTTTTTTCGCTTTTTTCGCGAGTCTGTTTTCCTGGATTTATTTACAGATTCGTGAGAATAACCCCAAAACTTATTAACCTAAAGCCAATAAAAATAACATACGCCATATTTTTGTTTTGGTATTTTAATGTCTTCAAATATAATTCATTATACTAAAAGTTTAATAAAAGAGTACAGAATAAAAGTTATATTCTTAAACGATTGATTAAAGAAAATTTAGATTTAAACATAAGTAACAAATTCTTGATTATTACAGTGCTGATCTTCCGTATATTTCTTTGTTTTATTTTCTTTTTTTACTTTTTCGCGCGCTTTCTCGGACAGGGATAGAATACAGTATTTCTATTTTATCCTTCGGTCTCACAGGTTACGTGTGTAAATAAAACGTTATTTTCATTCTATTTTAAGTAAAAGGTAAGCATTACCGTTAGGAAATCCAGTTAGATTAACTTAAATTTATTTCGAAACGCATCTCTAGGACAAATTCTGGATTTTAAAGAAAATTTTTAATTTGTTGTTTACATTTTTAATACACAATGGCGACTCGATGAATGACGAAAAAATGTGCCACAATTTTAAAAATGCCTAAAAAAAAGTTTATTTATATACGGATATTAATTTTTCTTTTAATTCGGATTAGCTTTACCGGTACGTCATCTTTCAAATAGAACCAAAATTTAAGTTCAAAGAAGACATTTAAATTGTTCAAAATGCGTTTTCTGCTATTTTTTAATTTGTTTTAGAAAGTAAAACATTATTAATTTCTTTCAGATTTGTCAATAAGAAAAAAATCTAAACTGAATATTTATTTTTAAAACTTTACTTGTAATTTTTCAATGCGATTTTCAAATTAATCATGTTACTGTTGGTAACTCGAAACTTTTAGTAGCAATTTCGTTAAATATATTTTTCTTAAACGTCAGATAAATTACAATTTACCTTAGGGTGTAATTAAATATTTTATGACCTCAAACATGTATAAGAAAAATAAAGCAATGAATTAAACTCAAAAGTATCATTTAACTAGTTTTAATTATCTTCTTTTTTATACTTCTAAAAATAAAATTATTCATTCTACAAAGTTTCATTAGCGTATAGAATAAAAAAATATATATTCTTAAACTATTGGTTATATAAGATAATTTATATTTATACATAATGATGAACAATACCAATTCCTTGATTTTTGTAATGCTGGACGTTTGCACGTTTTTTAAAAGTCTGAGGTGACAGTAGGAAATTACTGTAGTTGACCTATGGCCTCAACGTCATTCACAGTCTATCGTGCATAAATAAACGTTATTATCGCCATGTTTCAAGTAAAAAGTAAATACTTTTATAAAACACAGTTTATTAATACTTTAAATTTAATAATTTTATTTTATTTTTATTAAACAAATCTCGAGGAAAATATTGAATTTTTAAGAGATTTTTAAATTTGTTTTCATTTTTCGTCTATAATGGTGTTTTGTTTCGATGAGTCAAGTAAAAAAGCATGCCAATGTTTTAAAACTTTTCCTTTATTGTAAAAAGTTATTTTTCTTTTTTTACGGATAAGCTTTAATGGGCTATTTTCTTTCAAATAAAAGTTAAAATTTAACTTAATTATTTAAAATTAAAATGTTTTTAGGCGGTATTTAAGTTTTTTAAAACATATTTTTTTTTACTTGTTTTAAAGTCGCACTGCCACACAACTCAAAAAAACATTCTGGCGACCGGCCTGGTAACTAAGGAATTGTTAGATTTGCTAGTATTGTGTACTGTAATTTAAATTAAAACAATATAGATTTTGCATTTTTTATAGTTACGTATGATGAATGTGTGTCATTTGATGTGGGGGATGGGTAAGTTTCCATATGCGTTTTTCTTTTTTGTGAGTGTTGTGCGTGTGTGTTTGTACGCGTATGATGTTAACACGTAGGTTTCTTTGTACGCAAGTATGCTCCCTTAAATTATAAATGTAAATACACAAAAATTATATGATATGCATGATTTTTAAACTCTTGTAGTCTTGTATAATTAAACTATATATTTAAATTGAATTGTTATAACCTTTTCTTTTGTTTTTATTTGAGTGGGTGTCCGCACTAAAAGCAAGGGAAGACACAAGTGTGGAAGTGAAGAGAGAATTTTCGCGCCCAAATTTAAAAAAAACCCAAAAAACAGGTAATATGAACAAAAAGAAAAAAAATGTAAAAAATAGATAAAAAAAATAAAAGACGCAACAACGTAATGCCAAAAGTGTCAATCAAAAATTACAGATTTTTTTTAATTGATACATTTTTTAAGGAAAGTAAAAAAATACGAGGTGTTTTTAAAAAGTTCTTGGTCGGACCCAATTCTAGAAATGTGATTTTTAAATGACCAAACATCAGGTTTTTATTTGGAAGGGCTTCTTAGTCGGGTCGAAAATTTTTCATCATCTCCTCGTTAAAAAGCCATGAAAGATTTAAAAGGGTGCTTGACTATTCCAGGCCTGCTTCCTTCTTAGCTTTACGAAGTAGTAGTAGTAAGTAACCGAACTAAGAAAGAAAAAGTAGTAAAAATCATTTAACGTTAAAAATTATATTTTTAGGAAAAAGAAAATCCCGTTTTTTTTTTTTTGTTCGTTTGTTTGCGAGGTGGAGGTGTTTTTAACAATTAATGATGAGGAATTTTACAAACGTTTTAAAATTGTGGGCCAGGTTTTCCTTCAGTTCCCAGTACAGATTACTTACAAGATGGCCATGATAACAAACAAAAAAACACTCGTCCGCGTTTTCACCCCACGTGCAAGAAGAGTTTTTAAAAGTAAATAAATGTCGATAGCGAATTTCTGCATTGCAAGTGTCAGTGACTGGCTTTTTTCCTTCATCTGCTTGTGAAATTACGTCTTCCTTCTTTTTTTTACTTTACTGAGCGGAGAATAATTTCACAATAAACAAAGTAAAATGGAAAGTTTCTTTTTTACTTTTAGTTTTTAAATGAGAAATAATTTCAAAAATAAAAAAATCAAAATCACATCTTGGAGGTGTGTTCAGGCAGATCATGCGACCTCCTCCTTCATACAGCGACCCCACCTCCCCCAATTTTTTATGGTCTTTTTTTGTATCATTAAAAACAAAGAATAAGAAATAACAGGAAAAATAATTAGAATCAGAAAGGAAACAACAACACAAAAAGAAATGAATGAATCTAAAAAAAAGAAAGAAAAAGAGGAGATCTTTGGGACGAATGATGTATTGTAAAAAGACAAACGAAACAATTAGGAAAAAAGAGAGGAAAGGACAAGACTTGATTTTTAAACCATTATTTTTATTACCAACTAAAATCTCTATGCATTAAAAATTAAATAATAGTTATTGCTTCTTTTTTTTTTTTTTTTTTTTTTCTTAATAAAAGCTCCCTACTTTCATTCATAATCAATTTACTAAACGACGAGTGTTAAACTATTATATTGCTGAAAAAAAAAAAAAAAAAAAAAAAAAAAAAAAAAGATACTATTATTATTTAAAATTTTTACAACCGAAATGTTTGGTGATCACCCTTTCTGTGATTCAAGTGATACTTTTAAATTAAAAGTTTCAATTGATTAATTCATTTTCTACGGTTTATCAACATTTTGCAGGTTATTTAAAGCCAGAAAATATTTTTGGATTGTAAGATTTTTTTGTGACAATAATGATTTAGTGATACAAGTCTTACTAATTAATCCATAGTTGGGTGGGAAGAGGTGGATCCATACCTTTCCCAAAGGTATTTGTACGTAAGTAACAAACCCAACTGGAATTGGAACTCAGCTCTCCGATTAACAATTCTGAGCCATTATCCATGACACCACTTGCTCATTTAAGTCTTCAGCACCTGATATTCCCAAGCAGTCACCTATCTAATTACTGACCGGGCTCGACTTCAGTGATTATATGGGAACTGGTGTTTCAATGTGATATGGCTGTAATCTGGTTCAAGTGACAGTAAGTTTCATAAATTATTAGCACTCTCATTTCTCAGTATTTTTTTTTACTGATTTTTACAAAACACTTACTCTAAATGGTTTTGGTTCTTCCTTGAACTTACAATTCTTGCAGTGTTTTTGCAATGATTTTTGGCACTTTGTAGCGGATCATGGGTTTACGTGTTTTTAAATTAGGAACTCATACGTTTATTCCTGCTAGAAGAAGGTCCACTACAAGAAGATCACGGACTCAGAGATTGAATCCACTATAAAGAAGTGTAAAGAAAACCAAAAAGAACTATATATATATATATATACACAGTGTAACCCGGATATAAGAGAAACCCAGATATAAGAGAGATTTTATTTGGTCCCAAATTAGAGCCATACTGACCTAAACAAAATAGACGAAAACCGGATATAAGAGACTTCTTCTCCGGGCCCTGACAACTCTCTTATATCGGGGTTGCACTGTATAAGAGACCCGGATATAAGAGACTTCTCCGGCAACTCTCTTATAAACGGGTTACACTTTATAAGACCCGGATACAAGAGAGATTTTCTCTGGTCCCAAATTAGAGCCTGGGTTAATGAATATAAATTAGACCATACCCGGATATAAGAGAAACCCGGATATAAGATACTTATTCTCCGGTTCCGACAACTCTCTTATATCCTGGTTACACTGTATATATATATATCAACAAATATATGTATTAAACAACAAAGTTTACAATAGACATAGACATTAACATTTGTGTTTGTGTGTAAACGTAAAGAATTTGTATTTTGGTGAATGTTCATACCTACGTGTATGTGTGTATAATGTTCATGGCGTCTCCCACAAATGGGAAGACGCAATCTTCTGCGAGAGATTACATTGTAGATGTGTCCGCTGAAAATGAAGAAATGAAAAAGAGAACAAGGCAAGAAATCGCCCAGTATTTTGGTATAGGGAGAGTGTGCCCTAGTGAACAATTAGGAAATTAAGGAGGAGATAACTCCGACACTGTCTTCAGTACTCTAATGGATCAGAGTACACTCTACTTTTTGTATTTCATACTTTTCTTTTGTTTCTTCAATTGTTATGTTTTTATGCATCCACATGCTCACATTACATGCTGGCAGTTATCACTATAGATTAAGTGACAGTTTTTCTCCTCAAAACCCCAGCACTCTCCTCAGTATTCCAGCTGTTTTTAGCAGCATTATCACTATGATGATTTCTATTTTTACTCTGATTTCCGGGTCATCCAAACTTTTTACGAGATTTTCAGTGACCATTCCAAACACTCCAGCAACAATAGGCCCAATATTATTTTTTTTAACTTTCTTCAAAAGTTTGGATATTTATCCAACTTTTTGTGTTCTTTCAGTTTCAAATTGAGGTATTTGGTAAACATAAAATCCAAAATCTGATAAATTTTCTTAAATTTCTTCACAATAACTATATCTAGTCTTCGGGTCAGGATTGTGCAGTTTATTTGAATGCCAGTATTACGTCTTTTTACTGGTATTATATCTTTTATTATCTATGACAAATTTTGTTTTGTATGGTCAAATTTTAGTTATTTGAACAGTTCCTAGTGGTTTATCCTTCCAACCCAGTCATGCCTACTTTTATTTTCTTGATGATAATGAGGAGGAGGAGAAAGAGGAGTTATGGAAATGCTTCATCCTGCCATTTGTGTAAAAATCAATAAGGATGTGCTAGTAGTATAATGTTGTTGGTGCAGAGAACACAATCAGTAAGTTAAGTCCAAATTACTGTATTCACTTTCACACTAAAACCCTTGGGAAAGGCATGGATCCATCTTCTCTCTCCAGATGGGTTAAACAACAAAACAGACTGAGCTCTTTAGCTTTAGGTGGCAGTGAGTCTAGGAAATGGACTACTTTGAATTTGAAAACATGGAAAAGGCAATGAGAAACCACTACACTATGTTTTATATGTGACTAGCAGCATGGCCCAGCGTTGCCCGTGCTTGATTTAAAAATCGTACAACACATACAGCAATCGCTATCACTTGACTTAAAATATTTTTACCCTTCCTTGCCTTTAAAGGAGTGCCCTTTGCCGTGCTGATGTTGCTACATGCCTTACTTCTTGCCTATCTCACACTGCGAATTTTTTCTATGCTCTATACTAAACTGTTATCTGTTAAGAAAAAAGAACTAAACAAAATTAACACAAAACGATCAGCTTTAAAAAAGGACTCGTAAGTGGAAAAACCGAATGAAAAAAGAATGTTAACAACAAATACTTTTTCACACCAAACCCAGTTCTGCGGAATTAGAATCAACATTGAGTTTAAACAAGCGAATGAGCCATGCAGATTTAAATTTTTCCCACTTGTGACAAATGCAGCTATTGATTTTTTTTGCATGCTAGTTAACATTCATGTCAGTCAGTTGTTGGCTCTCACGCTGGCCAATAGAATCTTCCTGCCTATTCGTGGTAGCCAGCTATAGGCTCTCACTCTGGCTAGTACAAAATGGCCGCAAACTACATGAAAACTGCCGTAGAAGCATGAAAAATCGATTATTTCCACTATGGATGGGAGTTGAGAAATGCAAAGTCAGTCTTGGCCTTCCCGCTAACTTGGAGCACGTACATGTAAATTTTGGTGCAAATCTCTTGAAAATTGCGGCCATGTATTTGTTACACACACACACATATCCTGCCTTTTATAGATAGAGATGGAAATTCACAGATAATAACAAAAAAGAAACTTTGAGAAGAAAGAATATTCTGAATTCAAAACGATTAAGAATTCAACAGGAGACCATTCCACTATCTTTCCCAAGAATTCATGGCAATTCACAAATAATAAAGAAAAGGAATCTGTGGAGAGCTATGATTGCTTTTAGCCAGAAGGGATGTGGTATTTTAAAAAAAGTCCATAACATGATTCTCTGTTATTATTTCTAAAGATTACTATTAGTACCATAGTTATTATTACAGCTGTTACTAAATGACTAATTCCTCAGTTGTTACATTTATTATTTTCTTTACTTTTTATATAATTATTTTAATAATTACCATTATTATTATTATTACTATTATGACAAATGTTCTTAAAAATCAATTTTGAACAAAGAATATTGTTTTTGTCTCTATATATTTCTGTCATCAGCTAATGGATATTTTGTAGCAAGGTAAAACTGACAAAAGTAACAAAAGGCAATTCTTAAAAGTTTCATTTTTTTTAATACAACTGTAACAGCTTATTTTTATACTGCTGAGTTTGATTGACATTGTCCAAGCAGATTTGTCCTTCTCCTAGACTGGATGCCAACCAAGACTGAAGGACCCAGTCTAACCTAAAGCTTAGGAGGAGAGAAGAGATGGAGTTATATCTCTCCCAAGGGTATTTGTGTAAAAGTGAATGTAATTAACTCCACTGGAATTTGAATTTGGCTTGCCAATTTCTCATTCCAAATGACTAACCATTGCATCATGTGTGCATCTCCAGATGGGTAAACCCCTATAAAAGGGTCACCTGTTCCTTATACCTATGTTTACCTTTTTGACTCTGCCAAATTTATGCCTACCTATCAAGCTGTACAAATGAATTTGGCATTAAATAAACTAGGAATGTTTGATATGCTGTAAAACAAACAAAACCAAACCTAAAACTTTATGGGTACAACAATTTCAGTATATATCAGTGAAACTATAGTACATAATTGTATATAAGTTGTAATTTTGCAAGTAGCCATAATCATCTACATTTTTGGATACAATGAAATAAATTCAGAAGAAATGAAAATTCATTTATCAGACTTGATAAATAAGAAACTTTACTTTGACTGATCCAATTTGTACAATAGATCTGCCATCAATGTATTTTCTGTGTACTTGACAGATTTTAGTTCATTAGTGAGATATAGAGACAGAACTTAGACAGTTAGTTTTGATCCCTTCTACTGAATTGAAATCATGAGTCTCTTGAAGTAAAAATCTAGAGGAAACATGTATGATTGCGTTATTAATGCTTCAATCTACCTCCCTTGCAAAAACAGGGCTGCCAAATATTCATTAGGATGTGTTGAAAATGCGTTGCTTATTTTTAAAGATCTTTCATACACACATAAAAAAAACCGAGACTCACTTTTTATTGATAAAGATAGCAGCATGATAAGAAAGCGACAAATGAAGTAAATATATAAAACCCAATATATCAATCAGAATACATCAGTCCCTAGAGGACATGCCCAACTAGTTACAGTCAAGCAACTGATCAGCAAATATGTTGTACTGAATGAGATATTTACTGTAACCCAACTTAATTTACAAAAACAAAACATGTACTCCCAACCAACTAAGATTAGAAGCCATGAGAGCCATGACTGGTGTAGCATCAGGGTATTAGTAGTAGTATTATCAGTACTATTTAGCTATCTGTCTATATTTCAAAGATGAGGTATTATGTACACTATTTACATTATTTAGACTATTGTTCTCATCTTTGTTGCCATATTATATATGTTAGATCCAGTGACAGGACCAAAAGAGTGTGAATTCAATACCTGGTTAAGGTGGTGGAAAACTTGGAGAGGGGAATTAACAGGAGATAGATGATAACTGACATCCATTAGACATGGCATGTGGAACTAGAATGATCTACCCCAACAAGTGAAATAAAGGGTTCAGTTTGACATTCCAACCAACTGAAGAAGGTCTGAGCATACAACAACTGAAATGTTGTAATAAATATGGCAACGAAGTTGAGGACAATAGTCCAAATAATGTAAATAGTGTACTATTTAGCTGTATTCTTTGTGTTGATTCCAATTGGCTGGGAATGACTGCTAAAAAATCCCCTACCCAAATTTATAGACAAATCCTACAGATGCATGCTGGGATTTCTTCTTAATGAATAAAAATGGAAATTCTCAGCTTCATCCACCATTTTTATGTTCTTTCTTGTCTTGAAGGCAGAACATTATAACCTTTTGTATGTGAACACAATTCTTACTTTGTAAACTTTAAGTCTTATTAATGTTGCTTTGCTTAGTTTTGACTTGCATATATAGTGTTTGCTTAGCATTGTTTTGTCCTGTTCTTTGTCTTCCTTCTCTTATTGTTTATTGAGAATTTTGTCAATTCTGCTTGTTTTGTTACTCCAGATTTTGTTTCAATGTTATTAGGATCCTGATTTATTTTGAGGCATTGTTTTAAGCTTGAACTCCAAGCTGCTCATAAAATTCAGGAAGTGGATATTACTGAAACAATATCTGATCCTACTGCTGAAAACTGGTTTAAGTATTTAAACGGTAAAAACTTGTGTCTTGAAAGAAAACTCAGAATTGAACAGCCATAAGTTTTTGATTATGAAGCTTAAAAAAATGAAAATATAAAGGAGAACCTGGCCATCAGCACTGGAAAATCTTTCAGAAGAGTCAGGATCATCAAAAGATACCATATGTACAACATTACATAAACATTAGAAAATATACACAAGCTCTTGAAGGGATTAAAAAATGAAAATACTTTTTATACACCTCAGTAGTTTCTATTGAAAGTCCAAGTAACGAAAATGTGTTTTTTTTTTGTCATAAAATATTTTACCATTTTTTTTATCTAAAAAATATATCTAGAAAAACTGACATAAATTTGTTTTTCCTTTGTAATGTATATAGAGTACCTTGCTTTTTATTTAAAGACCACACACAATCAGAATCACTGTAATATGAGATCATAAAACAATATAAGAGTTTTGGAATATCAAAAATAATTCTTTAAATATTTCTCTTTAATATCTAAGCAGAATTAACTCTTAGGATTTATTTCCTATTTTCCTTTTTTTTCTTACTATGAGGATGGCTTGATATCTCTATGCCCTGGCATAGTTATTAACTGAATTTTAGTGATCTATCTATCTATCTATCTATCTATCTATCTATCTATCTATCTATATTTGCTCATATCTATCTATCTATATTTGCTCATATCTATCTATCTATCTATCTTTGCTCATATCTATCTATATCTATCTATCTATCTTTGCTCATATCTATCTATATCTATCTATCTATATTTGCTCATATCTATCTATATCTATCTATCTATCTTTGCTCATATCTATCTATCTATCTATATTTGCTCATATCTATCTATATCTATCTATCTATATTTGCTCATATCTATCTATATCTATCTATATTTGCTCATATCTATCTATCTATAT
Organism: Acanthosepion lycidas; assembly: GCA_963932145.1. Lineage (NCBI taxonomy): Eukaryota > Metazoa > Mollusca > Cephalopoda > Sepiida > Sepiidae > Acanthosepion > Acanthosepion lycidas. Next base: position 37,414,640 of record OZ010596.1, on the reverse strand, counting down.
TTGCTCATATCTATCTATCTATATCTATCTATCTATATCTATCTTTGCTCATATCTATCTATCTATCTATCTATATTTGCTCATATCTATCTATCTATATTTGCTCATATCTATCTATCTATCTATATTTGCTCATATCTATCTATCTATCTATCTATCTATCTATCTATATTTGCTCATATCTATCTATCTATCTATCTATATTTGCTCATATCTATCTATCTATCTATCTATCTATCTATCTATCTATCTATCTATCTATCTATCTATCTATCTATCAACCAGTGTTTGTTGTTTAGTAAGGAACAAAATGTTATGTCATGTTTTTACCAATTAAGTTTATGGCCATCACAAAAAGTATGGATGCCCAAAAGTGACAAAATCTGATATTACCAATAATGGCAAAAGGAGATTCTCAACATTGAAACACAATCATATAATCTTTAATTGTCTAACAGTTTCTTCTCTTGCACTTCTTGCTTGTGGAACTCTCTTCCAGCTTCTTGTTTTCCAGTCAAGTCTGATCTTCAAAATTTTAAATGCAATATCAATCATTATCTTCTGTCTTCTTAATTCCTGTTCTTTTATTGTTCTCTTTCCTTAATAGTGTTTTTTTTTCCTTGTATTCTTTCACACTGAGTGCATTGTAGTGGCTTTATTGCTTTGCTTGGAATGAAATTATTTTTTCAAAATGGCTGCATTTCCTTGCACATTTTTGATATTTGAATATCTATGTACTGGTAAACTTGGCTGATGTTACTTTGAATAAAATTAGCTTTTATGATCATCATTAACATTTTTGTTGAATTATTTTATTGCATTCTATAAAAGAAAATAAAGAATACTGAGATGCTACATGACATCTGTCCTTCTTTACGGCAGTGAATGTTGAATGATTTCTTCAAAGATGAAGAGAGACTCAAGGCAATAGAGATGTGATTCTACAGAAGGATGCTAAGGATATCATGGACTGAGTGTGTAAGCAACGATGAGGTCTTAGAAAAGTTGCAAACAAGGAGGAGGCTCATACTTAGCATCAAGAAGAGGCACCTGAAGTTTCTGGGACATTTAATGAGGAAGGAGGGCCTGGAGAATCTGTGGGTCAAACAGAGAGAAAGAGAGACAAGAGTAAACAATGCGTGACATACCTGGCAGGCTTAAGCAATTGTATGACAGAATGTGTTCTGGGGAAAGTGGCAGAGGGAAGGAACTTGTTGATGAGAGCTGGAAGAGATAGAAGAAGGTGGAGAGCCATGATCTTCTATGTCCTGAAAGGACATGGCACATAAAAAGAAAGATTTAAGTAAAGGAAATAAAAAATAGGAAAGACAAAACCAAACAGAGACTTACTTGTTAGAATAATTTGTCTTGAATGTTTCAGCAATAAATCTTTGTCTTATGAGGAATAACAAAATAGTCCAGTAACTCTTTGTATCTTAGTGGCTTTATTGCCATGCTCAGAGTGAAATGATTAAAAAATAAAAATATAACGAGCAACACTCTAATCTGACTCGTATTCACCACTAAATTAAGTGCATTGGTAAGGAAGGAGATTATGTTGAAAGATAAGTATTTGCTGTGTAAAATAATTGCCTTTTTCATCATAAGGGAATGGACTGATTGATGTAATGGACTGATTGATGTACCAATGTACTAATGTATTAGTGTATGCAGTCAGCATAACAGTTGTTGACACAGAAAGTGGGATTGACAAACTAAGTTCAAATTTCCGCTTAGTTTGTTGCATTCACTTTTACACTAATGCTATTGGGGTAGTGATAAATCCATAGAGTTTAAGAATTTTTTTAGATAATAATGCTTTAGTGAAACAAGTCTTACTAATTAACCAACAATTGTGGGGGGAGAAGAGGTGGATTTATACCTACCATATATACTCATGTATCATGTGACGTTTGAAGACCTAATTTTTAAGCTATTAGGTTGGTGCAAAAATAATGTTGTTTTCTCACATAGTAACATATGTGAGAAAACGACATTATTTTTGCACCAACCTAATAATTTTAAAGGGCCACATCATACATGAGATATAAAATTAGCGTATATACTGTTGGCCCTGGCTACGCCATTGACCAAACTATATATCCATTTAGCGTAGTCAAGTCAAGTATATATGGTAATCAGAATTTGATGAACAAACAAGAGATCAATTCTATATTACATTCAATACATAAACTGATCCCTCAATTTGTGGTCACAGTAGTTTCTATATATTTATATTCCAGAGAATGTACATAAATATCAAAAGACATACTTGTGTAGCAAATCATTATTTGATTGATTAATTGATTTGTTTTCTATAGCTTAGCAACCCTTTGCAGGTTATTTAAGGCCAGAAAATATGTTTAGATTCTAAGAATTTTTTTTGAGATAATAATGGTTTAGTGATACAAGTCTTACTAATTAATCCATAGCTAGAAGGAGAAGAGGTATTTGCATGTAAGTGAATATAACAAACCCAATGGAAATTGAAACTTGGCTCTCTGATTAACAATTCTGAGCCATTATCCATTACAAGCTTACAGCCATTATCTATGCAAGTTTACAGCATTTGGTATGTCCAAGTGGTCAGCCATCTAGATACTGACAAAATTTGATGTTGCTTAACTTTGATGATTGTATTGGAACCAGTATTTCAATGTAATGTGGCCATAAATCTCTACAATATGGACAAAATTCAAAAATTCTGTAGAAGACAAGAGAAACCACTCCTCTGTCTTTCCCAAGATGACATGAGAATTTACAGGCAATAAAGATAGAAACTTATGGAGAGCAATGATTGCTTATGTCTTGAATGAATAACAAAGATGAAGACTATATTGAAAAATAAATATTTTTGTTTAAAATAAATGCATTTGTCATCATGAGGCCATGGATTTAATGCTGTACACATGTAAATAGTCTCATTCTCATTTAAAGTATTATCAAAAGTGGGAAATACATAAGAAGCAGGATTCTTTACAACAACCAAATGAGAGATCATTTCTAGCATATATTCTTATTTAACCCTTAAGTATTCATCACACTAAAACCTGCCCTGTAAATATCGACTCACAAAGTCTCACTGTTTGTGATCAAAGTCTTACTGTTTGAGTGACTTCCCGAGTTATCTGCAATGATGTTATCATATATTGTGACAAAGTATACAATAAAGAATTTTTAATTTTTGAAAAAAGATTTTTTGTACTAAGCTACACACCCTAGTAAAACCAACTGTACTTTGTACCCCACTTACCTGTTTGCACTTCTCTCCAAAATATGGTTTTGATTGGTCAATGTATGGCTATTTTAGAGAGTATGACAGACAGAGAAACAGATGAATGGACAGACTAACACAAGTCACAGAATTTTATATATTGATAGATAGATAACTCAGAAATAAAAACAATATTTTTACTAATTTTAAATTAAAGAATATAATTTCTAATAAAGTCTCAATAATAAAATATATCTTTAACTTCACTTTTCCAAAATACATTCTGATAATCTATCAATTTTTTCTCTGGTTTTTCTGTAAGTTTTCTCTGGTATGTTGTGACATTTTCTCTAGTATGGTGTGGTCATATTCTCTGGTATGTTGTAGCCATTTTCTCTGGTATACTTTGGCCATTTTCTCTGGTATACTTTGGCCATTTTCTCTGGTATACTTTGGCCATTTTCTCTGGTATACTTTGGCCACTTTCTCTGGTATGGTGTGGCCATTTTCTTTGGTATGGTGTGTCCATTATTCTCTGGTATATTTTGGCCACTTTCTGTGGTATGGTGTGGCCACTTTCTCTGGTATGGTGTGGCCATTTTCTCTGGTATGGTGTGTCCATTATTCTCTGGTATATTTTGGCCACTTTCTGTGGTATGGTATGGTCACCTGTGGTATGGTGTTGCCATTTTCTCTAGTATCATGTGCTCATTTTCTCTGGTATGAGGTAGCCATTTTCATCTATTGTTGTGAACAATAACTGATCCTTGTTTTTGGATTAGGATAAAAATGACAAATTAGACTTGTTATCATAACAATTAATTGCTTCATAAAAATCAAATAGAGAAATATGATTATTTACCCCTCAAATAGTTCTAAATAAAAAGTATGAAAAAAGAGTTTATGAGGTTATTTTATTATAAACTATTATTAATACTCAACAAAAATAGGCTAACATAATTTAATGTAATATAACATAAATTTAATGAAAATATATCAATTGCTATTTATAGTGGTGTATTACAGAAATTAGAATAATATAGAAAAGGAGATCCAAAATTTTATGGTACAAATCTATGTTAATTTTTAACTAATATGTTTACAAGAAGACCCATGAGATATTCAACCATAGAAAATTAAGTTATATAATTTTCTTAATCTAGCCATAAGCTTGGAATTATACAATTTTCAAGGTGGGTGAAGAGCTGAATGTTTAAAAATCAAGTAGTCAACAATTGGAATGGAATGGTTGTTTACTTAGAGCTGAACTGTCAGACATAATTCTGCATTCTTAACAACCTTTTTAAAAAGATTGTGCATCTTTGGATCCATTATTGTTCTATTTGATTTTTTCTTTTGATCAAACAGAAAAATACTTGTAACTAATTTAGATGAGTTCTTTTCTGTGATATTATTAATGAAAAAAACAAAAAAAAGCAAAAGTAGCAAAATGACATAAATAAATAAAACCATAATAATATTAGCATACATTTTATTGAAAATATTCTCTTTCTTCACATCAGGATATTTTGTTTTGCTTTTTTGTGAATAACATTCTGATTAGCAAAAATTAAATATGAGAATCTCATATAAAATAAAAGTATTTCCTTTAATGATTTACTTCTGTAGGCAAACTGTAGATACTTATGCCATAGTGTATAAAAGTTATAAATGACTGATCATTTTTTTCATTTTTCACCTAATACAAGAGTCATTCAAGATAGAGGTTTACTAAACAAGGTGTGTAATATGAACATAAAGATGAAAGTATGACGTGAAGATTATGAGGATATATCAAGTAGATAACTCTTGATCCTAGACTTGAAGAAATTAAAATTTTAGTGTTTGGTGAAGCATCCACTTGGGAGTCTGTTCCATAAAATAGATTACAGAGTGGAACACTCTTCTTACTAAAGGAATATGTAGAGAATGAGGGTAATTCAATCTTGTGGATGTAGCAAGATGGGTCTTGACTGTAAAAGTCTGAGCAGGTGGCAATAAAGAATGGAACTCCTCAGAACATTAGCAATAGAGAAGTGATACGCTTGTGGGAAATGGACTGTCAGGTGGAGAATAATTATGTATTTTTTCCCCTTTTTCATTTTTCAGTAAATTTCCATTCATGAATTATAAAGTAAATTTGATCATTTTTTTTTACTATTATCTTTACTGCCACTATGATAATGATTAATAATTCAGAAAACCATAACAGTCTGCCAAACTATTTGATTCTGTTATCAGGACTTTCAGGTGCAAAAGTTAATATAAAAATCAACAAAGTTTTATTCTGGTAATTTCAACTTATTTACTGTTTTATGGCAAAATACCTGTGATTATAGTCAGCTTATTTGAAATATCTTTGTCAGTTGCTTTAAAGAATATGATCTGTGAATAAATTTATTTACTTTATATACATAATAAATATACAAAATGGGTATACAGTTGTTTAATTATTTATAGACTGATGTGACTTTTTATTTTTTACAGGTATTGTGAATAATGGCAAATAATTTGAGTCAAGAACAAAGAAAAGTGGATTCTAAAGCAGTATTAGAAGATTGCAAATACCAAGCAGGTGTGCAAAGTACTTCAACTCCAAAGTTTCATAGATGAACAGTTTTTGGAATTGTCCAGTCCACGTGTCAGGAAGTTTCAACAATTGACAGCCATTTTTCTCATTTTTGGTTATTTTTATACTAAGTTTGTAGTAATTCATTTATGCATACATATATACAGAAAAATAACAATTTTGTTTTGTTTACTCATTAAAATGTGGTTAAAAAGCTCCTTCAAAGGAATTTAAAATAGAATTTGTTTTCTGTTTAGGATTGGGTTTCCGGTTACTTCTAACATCTTCTCATTTTCTATAGCCCCCAGTAACCACTTGTGTCTTAATGGCATTATCGCTTTATTTCGGATGAAATGATTAAAAAAACATATATATACATGCATATAAAAATATTATCTTTGTTTCATTTACTCATTACAAAGTTGTGTTAAAAAAATCTCTTTTAAAGGAATTTAAAATAGAATACACTTATAAATGTAAGAATAGAAATAATATCTAAATACTAATAGCCAGAAGAAAAAAATAAACA